>JAQFYQ010002898.1:0-11204 GCA_034694885.1 Buchholzia appendiculata
GATTTTGCCAAGGTTATGTTCAGACCTGGGGTAGGATTGGGTTAATGTTAACTTTTTAGGACAGGTAAACAACAAAATGTACAAAATAAACTAAAGTCTCTGTTTTAATCTGTTTCGTTCTTATATAGCATGGAAAGACTAATTTTGTTACTTTATTTCTTGTCATTGTTAATAACTTAGCACAACATAGCATGAATGATGAACGTAGGCAGATATTGGATATGCCTGCATCTTGATAGTTATCAATGCATAAATAATTGCAGAATTGTTGGTATTCAATCACTCGGGTTAAGCTACTTGTTCTTAACAACATTGATGAAGCTATGTAGAAGTGCTATCATTGCACACACTTCATTACTTACTTACTTAAAATTTATTACTTGATTAGTTAATTGATTAATTACTTAGTTTATTGTTGTAATTAAATTAATTATTGTTTAATTATATAAGTAATTACTTGCAATTTAAAATAAATAATTATTCGCATGCGATTGATCACATACGATTAATTTTTTAAATCGTGATTAATTTTTTAAATCGCGCGATTAAGCACGATTACTTTTTTAAATTGAAGGGCAGCCCTAATTTTAAGCTGATCTATATCAGCACACATGGTTTGATGATTTTTCTCTGCGGCTTGATAATTTGAAGCTTTAGTTAATGGTGAGTTGGGGTAAGTGCATTTCAGATTAAATCGGACCACAGGGGTTTGACCAGGATTTAAATGCATCAAAAGTTTCTGTGCCCTATAAAACACATACCCCTGGGGTATGTGTTTTATACCCCAGGTCTTCTTAGTTATATGAAGTATTATTTAGTTTTCTTTCTCTGCGTTGCAAACTTTATTTGCGTTGAGTTTGATCGAGCTGTCATTGTGTGTAGGCTGTGACTATGTGATTAATATATAATTTGTTGTATTTTACAGATTTTACAGATTTATGATGCAAAGCAAACAGTATTTAAACTATTTATGAAAGTTTTAACAGACAAATCTTTGCTCGATATTGGATATATTGATGATGATGATGGCAACTAGCCCTGTCAGCTGGAGAATATACACGGTACGGTACGATCATACGTAACGTAAGCGAGGGTAATCGAGCTGGATCTGATCCAGGACTTTGTCTCAGTTCTCTATTGGACATGTGTAAACAGATGTTGCATCAATGATGCTGCTGCGCGGTTTGGCACTACTGCACGGTTTTACACAGCTGCACGATTTTACGCAGCTGCACGGTTTGGCACAACACAGTGTGCATGAACACGATCGTAAAGTTTGCTATAATTAATAGTGAGGTAGTGGTAGATCTGTAATATTGATTAGCTACATTCTGTGAAAACTAAACAGCATATCGTTAAAATTTGAGAACTATAAAACTATATGAAAGATGAAATTCCAAAATATCTTGCCATGCAAGAGATAGTGCTGTGTTTGGCAACATAGTCCGGGTGTTACAAATAGCGTGAGCCTATTCGACTCGGGAGAAATGTAGAATTATTTAAGGCAAATAAGTAATATTTTTGTAACATAAAATTGATACTTTCCATTTAGTGGTTTCAGTGTGCACTTACCCCCACTCATTCTATGGATGTGTAGAGCTGCTAATATGTAGCTTCAGGTTTATGGTTTATGAAATGTGTGTCAGTGTATGATTGTACTGCACGAGGCAGACAATAGGGCTTTGGAGTGGCTGACTCGCTACACTCGCACTTGAGCGAACGATAACAACAACATTGCAGAAAGAATTGTAGTGAAGCTAGTGGTGCTGATTGAACAGAAGAATTTATTCTGAGTAGATACAAAATGCTTAGCAGAATTGCCTCGGTGGTGTGTCCTTTGATAATGCATTGCTGCAAATTATTGAGAAATTAATTCCATGTTGGTGTGAGCATTTAAAATATTAGATGTAAAGCATACTTGCATAAAGTGGAATATATAAAAGGGCGAAATACATCCCACCTACATCTTGAAACTTGCAGAGAATATACGCTGTGTGATTTGTCACTCGCTCTCTCTCTCTCTTGTGTGATTTGTCACTCTCTCTCTCTCTGTCTTGTGTGATTTGTCACTCGCTCACTGTCTTGTGTGATTTGTCACTAACTCTCTGTCTTGTGTGATTTGTCACTCGCTCTTTGTCTTATGTGATTTGTCACTCGCTCACTGTCTTGTGTGATTTGTCACTCTCTCTCTCACTCTCTCTTGTGTGATTTGTCACTCGCTCACTCTCGTGTGATTTGTCACTCGCTCTCTGTCTTGTGTGATTTGTCATTCGCTCTCTGTCGTGTGTGATTTGTCACTCGCTCTCTGTCTTGTGTGATTTGTCACTCGCTCACTGTCTTGTGTGATTTGTCACTCGCTCTCTATCTTGTCTGATTTGTCACTTGTAGCAGATTCCACCCTCCTGGGCAGCAGGCAACATCGTCACTGGGTGGCCTTCACTGGAGCATGAAATCCGCCGACCTCGTGAGCACGCTGAGGAATCCTATCTATCCACTCAGTTCAAGGTCGGGATTCAGAGGAGGTCGACCTTCGTACCGTGGAGACGGACCATCGTACCGCGGGAGAGGAGGCAGGTTTCGCCCGTTCACACGGAGGAGATACATCGGCTTGGAAGACGATGACTTGAGCGATGAAGAGCAACGGGAGAAGTGGAAGTCCGTCAAGCGGGGCATTGGGAGGGACTATGATCCCAAGGCAGAGTACATCTACGATGCGCGCAGGTTTGAACAACTTTCTCCCAGGTTGTAGAACATTGGTAACCGGGAAAATTGTCTATGGTTTAATGGAAGATATATATCCAATTTAGGTTCATAAATTTTTGAAACGGGTCTAAAACTTGGCGTGCATGATGCAAGTAGGCATTATGCAGGTAGTAACAAGGAGAAAGCTTACCCTCTTTGGATTTCTATTTAGAATCGGTAATGAACAGAAGATGATGTAGGGATAGTAAAGGGGTGTGGGAGTGAATAACAGGAAAGCCATGTACTTCGTGACTAGATAACATTGAAGACTGAGCACTAGAATGCTGTACAACACTACATCATTTAGAAGCGGGGTGGAAAATGAATTGAACTTTTACACTTTCTCTTGATGATGATGAATATTTGAATGATTAAATGAATAGAGACGATGTTTGTTCTAGCCTAGATTTGTTTTCCACGTATTGCATGATATTCCTATATTAGTGAATATTTCCGTATAAATGTTGATCGTTTATATCTATGCCAGCTTCCCAATGATAATGATGTTTTTTGTACGCTTGAAATTACACTATATAATTATATATATTTGTTGGTTTGTTTAAATTATTGAGTTTTAATTACTAGAAGTGGGTGACTGTTTGATTTTGTGATCACTGATGCAGTTCCTTACTCCAGGTCCTCGACGCTTTGTGATTGATTTGATCACTAATGCAGTGCCTTACTCCAGGTCCTCGACGCTTTGTGATTGATTTGTTGGTGTGTTAGATGCTTTTGATGTAGCCCGATTTATTTTTCCAATAAAGTAAAAAAAGTAAAGTTATTGGCATCTTCCAGGGAAGGTTGCCTGGGTGCTGATCTCCCCACACAGCCCTCAGCCTGATGTAGTACAAGCACTGCAAGGTTCACTTAACCGGGACCAGTGTGCTAGGTAAACACGCCAGTTTACTTTCCTGTCCTTTTACAGCTAGTACCAACTCATACTGCTTGGTAATAGGGGCGACAGAGCGTGCACAAATTTTCCCGATTTTGTTACCGATTACTCAGCCTGGCCGGGAATTGAACCAGTGACCTTTTGCACTCGAGTCGAGTGCTTAACTGACTGAGCTATCGGTCGCTCATTTATTTTTCCAATGCAATGTTGATATTGTATGGATGGTGAAGAACTGTGTTCCAATAATATCCTTCATAGATTTCATCGAGTTGTTTTGTGTTGAATTTTGGCCAGATATGTGAATGGTTTGATAAGAATAGGGTGGCTTTTCCCTCTGTGTATCTTTTTAAATTCAGTTTTAAGCATCGTTTAAAAGGTTTTATATTATAGGTTTTGCTTTGTCTTAGAAAATATTCAGTTTTATCGATATATTGTGTACCATGGAAAATTAGAGAATGTGCTGTATTCTTGGATGTGTTCAAGTCACTGGTTAAGGTAAATCATTGCTCTATGGTAACTCAAAGTGTTCACATGTTTTGAAAGTTCTCTCTCTTGTTTGTGCTCAGGTACTTTGATCCGGATAAATATCGTCTCATCTGTGCCAACCGTCGCAAGAAACTTGATCGCCAGAATGAGATCGAAGTCGCTCTCAAGGATCAGTACCACAGTTATTTGGCATACATGAACGGACGTTATCCTTACGTCAAACCGGTTATAACCAGACCAATGCCGGCAGAGTCGGAAGATGACGATGACGACGACTACGTTAATCCTGGAATGTATGCAGAACCGGGTTCTTATGATGCATACAACTACAACGCATACGCCGATGCTGGTTTTGATGATGCTGTATATGGGTATGGTGAGGATGCCCCTGAAGGACATGAAGGAAGGTATCCTGATGATGTGCAGGACGATGCGTTTCCAGATCGTGGAAGCTTCAGTGTCGAAGGTGAGGACGACGGAGGGGATGAAGATGTTGGTTTTGACGACCAAAGGCCTGATGTGGACGACAAATTGGACGAAGATTCGAGTGAAGAATTGGATGCCGCTGGGGACGGGGTACGTCAGGGTTATGATGTCGGCAGCCCTAGAATTTCCAGTGAAGTGCACGACAGATTTGATCAGGGTACATATTCCAAAGCAGGTTATGATGAGCCAGGCAGGAGTTATGCAGAGCCCGGGAGAGGTGGGATGGGTGGAAATTTTTACGATGCTCGTGGAGGTTTGGAAGGATTCGGCGCGGATCGCTACGAGAGAAATTCCTTTCACTGGAGAGATATGAACAATCGCGGACACAGATTTTCTGACCATGGCAGACCTGGCTATGGATATCGAGGCAGACAGCAGTACTTTAGGCAGCAGCGACAGCCTTATGGCGATTATAATGCACCACAGTTTGGACGTTATGAAGGTGATGATAACGTATGCAAGACGGGTGGCAGATGGTACGGTCCTGACCAGAACAATAGGTTTGATAACTTTGATAATAGACAGTCGTTTGAGACCAGTAGCAGATTAGATGAGAGACGACGCAGCTATTCTCCCAGACAAGATTTGACAAAGAGACGGAGCAGTGCTGGTAGTAGATCTCCTGTACCACAAGCATTAAGGAGGAGTGCTGGCAGCAAGTCACCTCTGCCAAGGGCACGGCGGAAGAGTGCTGGCAGCAAGTCGCCTCTACCACGGGCACGACGGAGGAGTGCGGAAAGCAGATCGACGAGTCGCAGCAGGAGCCGTGTCGGCCGTAAAGGTGACAATTCATCGCGCGATGACACTAGGCGGCGACGAGATGAGCGAAAATCTAGTTCTGTAGAAGATCGTGGCTCTGCCGGCCGCAAGCCACCAAGACTCATGTCGACTATTGGTGCTTCGTCTCAAAGCGGTCCTCATCAAGGCAAGCAGCAGCATGGTGAAAGCAAGTCTAGAAGAGGAGCAAAAGACGACAGAGGAAGTTCATATAGGGATAATAAGGAAAAGTTGTCGACGGATAGACGTGATAAAAATAAAGTTTCCGGCGATAATGTGTCGAGAAAGAAAAGCATCGAAAGCTCTGATAGTGATGACAGCGAAACAGACTCTAAGAAAAAGGATAACTCTAGGAGTGAAGAAAAGTCAAGGAAGTTGCATCGACGGGACTCGACTAGCTCAAAACAGTCTTGTGAAAGGAATCGGTCTCGTGAAGCAGTTAAAAAAAGTAAAGGTCAAGAGCCGCCTTTAGAGAAAGACGATTCATCGGAGAACAGGAATAAGGCGTCAAAAATAGACTCCAAAGATGGTAAACCTCGTCGTGAAAGGCAATCGTCAACTGTTGAAAAAGCACGTAGCCCTAATACAAGGAAGAAATCCGAGGTACCTGATGATAAAAAGTCGGATAATAAGCGAAAGAGCGATAAACAACATCAAGATGGTAAAGATTCAAAGTTTAAGGATGGTAAAGATTCGTCTGTTAGATCATCATCATCATCGAATAAGTGCAAGTCAAAGGATAAGTTAGTCGATAATGGGTCAACACATTCTATGGTTCCAGAAAAGAAATCGGCTCAAGGTCGGTCGTTCAGAACTAAGCGCAGGAGTGATAGTAGTACTGATGAGCAGATCTCTTCGGTTCGTCCATCCCGTGATGACGGCAAGTCGGTGAACAAAGCGGGGAACGCAAAGCAGACGAGTGGTAAATCTGTGCAAGATTCTGGAAATAAGGAAGCAGTCAGGTCTAGTCATGGTAAGGGAGCATCTCGAGGTAGGAGTTCTAAAGATCTGCGTGGCAGGTACGATAGTGACGGATCGTCCGATTCAACCGGTTCGAGTGATACGACATCCGATGATTCAGACTCTCGTGATCGATCAAGGCATGATAAACATGCAAGCAATAAACCTTTTGGTCGTCTGACCGGTAAGCTGTATAGTGATCGATCTCCAAATACACGTGATCGATTTCACGACAGTAGAAATGATTCTCGACATCGGGGCTTTGGTGGTCGAGGTGAGCAAGCTTCGGGCAGATTGACGTCTGGTTCAAAGGGTGAGCGTGATTGGTCGTCTAGAAACACAGGTGCTCGGGGACTTGCGGCCGATAAGAAAGGTGTGAAAGACAAGACGCAGGATAGAAGTCAGCGGTCTCCACGCAACGGTCGGCCAGTCGTTGACTCGAGTCGTGTGAAGGAGGAGCGCGGTGCGTTCAATGTTGAGAACCTTGTCATCACACGATCACTGAAAGATCAGTCTTGCACAGTTCGGAGTATAAAACAGTCCCCTGGCCACTCACCGTAGGATAGCCAATCAGAGGCCTGGCCACTTAATGTAGGACAGCCAATTTGAGGCCTGGCCACTCGCTGTTTGACAACCAATCAGAGGGCTGGCCACTCGCGGTAGGATGACGAATGAGAATAGTCGAATTCATGTGGGCGTTCGGACAAACTCTTGCACATAGCATCAGCTGCTTGTTCTCGGTGCTTTTCTAAGCAGAAATAATTACGGGATTCTCCGCGAGAAGACAAGATGAAGAAGAAAACTGACAATGTGAAGAAATTTCAAGTGTAATCTCAGGTTTGAAATAGCAGTGAATGTCGTCGTGAGCATGTGACTAAGAAGCTGTGCAGAGGTTACAAGTCACAGAAAATAATCAGTTAGTATTACCATGTTCAAGTGTTTCCAAGTCGAGCATGACATCTGAGGATGTCATGTCACACTCAGTCATGCGCGTACCGTGGTGTCATTGCATCTTCAGATCTACATAGTCTGTAAGTCATTGGCATCCTTAAGTCGTGCGGTTCACGTCGTATCGCAGACTTGTACATGTGACATGATGTCTCGTGTTATTGATGAACACGTTGATGATTTGGAGATGTGTGATGTCTACTGGCTTATCCCCTCTTTTAGTTGATCAGTAGAACTCGGTTATGCTATAGCAGCGCTATGTCTGGAGATTGTGTTGATTATTGTCATCACTGTATGCTTGACTTCAAAGATCGCTGTAATTCGTGCAATGTAAATAGTTCTGGAGACTGTAGCATGTGATTTCACAATACATTCACTTTTCAATTGACTATGTGTAACTTTTGCTATTTAGTGTTATTTTGTCCCTAGAGTTTATGCAATGTTTTGAAAATCATTTACTATCTTGTTGCTCTTGTCAAGAGTCGAATGGACAATTATTGATAACTACGATTAATAGTCTGCTTCAGTTTGATAATCCTGTTGGTATTTTTTGACAAGTTGATATGTACTGGTACCCGTGTTGTTTGTCGTTTTTGTCAGTATACATGGTTGGAAGATCACGTGCCAAAATAACCTCTCTGTCAGAATGTCCCGACGGTGATGGGATGATGTCTGAAATTTAAAATGTCGCAGTGTGAAGTGTGCCAAATTGGTTTTTGAAGTGTGTCATTTTTATTTTGTCATTTTATGTTTATTTAAATAATATTTTTCTTTCTTTGAAAGTCTGCATGTTATTGTTAAGGTCTGCTTGTTACCAACAGGTGTCAACTTGCTGTAGGCATTCTATTGTGAACATTCTTGTACAAATTGAAGACAAAGGTATGGCTGTTATCAAAGTAAATGTACATTCTGCTGAAAGTGGTTGAGATAGGTTCCATTTTTGATCTTATTTTTGCTATTTATTACAATATTGTTTATAAATTTTACTTGTTCTACCTTATAGAAATGAAAATATTAGTAAGTATTTGTTTTCTACATTTGTTATACTTCACAGCAAAAAGCTAACAGATGCGTCGCTACTTTGATATCTTTTGACTTTGACGAGTCTTTTTGCTAAATTCAGTCTACTGGTACTCTTGTTTATGTTATCTTTTTCACATTTATTGAATAACTATAGACTATTTGGTAAACATAGTTAAAATATTATTTGTCATTACTTATTTTGCTGTTCTTCATTTGCATGCATTTTAATATTGCACAGCTCTTGTAACACAATCAGTCTTTAAACTGCAGCAAATGCAAGGCATGCTTCTCAGCTCCCATAGACCAGTCCTCTGTAGTCAAGTTTCCCAGCAGAACTGCAACATTAACGGCATTGGTCCAAAGATTTGGAGGCATTGTCTTGGGCGAAGATCCATCAGTCACGGAGATTACGTATTCCATCAGTAGTTTGGTTGGAAGAAACGGGATAGGCTATATCACCATCAATAATCGCTTCTTCGTTCCACTCAATAATCTGTTCCCCTTCCAGATTTGGACAGTCTTAATATACGTACCTCATATCTTGTCCCACTGAAAAGTTTGGTTGAGGGGAGCTGGATAGTAAATGTTTCCCTCAATTAGATCCACTCGTCCCCCCTCAATGAGAAAACCAGATCTTTACCCTTGGGCATGAACGACATGTATGAAGAATACAAAAGCTTGATCTAACATCCTTCAATTGATGTTGAAAGGTGTTGGGACGCTCTGTCCGGTGCTTTTGTTTCACAATATGACAGGACCGTAGCCAGGATTTCATTTTTTGGGGGGGGGGTTGGAAGTCAAAAATGTTTGACGACCTTTTTTTCGGGGGTTTGACTTTTAACAAAAATTAAACCTTTTTTTCTAACATTTCTTCAAAAAACATCATGAATTTTAAGAAAAATTATGGGATTTCAACTCCAATCCCCCGCCCCCCCCCCCCCTTAAATACGGCCATGCATTATGAGGCTCAGACAGATCGATGAAGGCGTGTTGCCAGATCTGTTCAATACTTTATCGATCAGCCGTGGATTATGCTCAATATTTGTATAACGTAGCTCTCCAGCTTTTTATACAATAAAATGTAGACGTTGAAATTTGACCATTATTGTTATTAAGATTTTTGAAAGTATAAATCGACTGAAGTTGCGTTATTTCACGTTAGTTGTATCTTGAAACGAAACTTTAAATACGCGTTAGTTGTGTCTTGGCTTTGTGTGCACGATTATATTATTGGAGACATCATTATTTTGTTATAAATTAAATGTAAATTTGCAATTAACGATGATGGCTGCTTTTTGTTCCAACTATCAAGTAAATAGGTGCTAGTTTCTAAACTTAATTTTAAATTTAAATGATTGAAGGAAGCACCATCGTTTGTTGAAACAAAGAGAAGAGATGAGGATAGAGATGCGTGGAGATTTGGATGTCAGGGAACTGCTCAAAGGCAGAGTACTAATAGTACTTGCATTTGACATGTCTCATTTGACTGATGTTGATTGCGATGTGACAGATTAATAGCTTGGACAGTATAACAGATTAATAGCTGGGATAATGTGACTGATTAATAGCTTGGATAATGTGACTGATTAATAGCTTGGATAATGTGACTGATTAATAGCTTGGATAATATTACAGATTAATAGCGTGGATAATGTGACTGAATAATAGCTTGGGTAATGTGACTGATTAATAGCGTGGATAATGTGACTGAATCATAGCTTCGATAAGGTGACTGATTAATAGCTTGGATAAGGTGACTGATTAATAGAATCAACATGTGACTGAATAATAACATGTGAATGTTTTTGAATGATCACTAATGTTCTATGTTTTCTTAACCCTAGACGTACCGGCATATTTTCGTAACACTTACTCTATAGTGGGGGGACTTTGGTACCCCTAGCAAAAGTCATTCTGTAATCTATGCGGAGTAAAATGTGTTATAATTGTAATGGATACGGTATAACATATGACAAATGAACACAGAAAAGTTTTATTTTTTTCTACAAAGAACTGCAACAAGATTGTCAGAGAATTTGTCAGCAATACGTGTACGCATAATATTGCGTAATACTGCAGCACGTTATGTAAGTCATGCGCACTAGCTAACGGAGAGTGGTCATTACTCTGTCAAGGTCATCTCTCGTGCAGCGGCTGCGGGCTAAGCAGGCAGCAGCAGCAGCTGTGTTGATAGTTTTATCTTGCAGTAAACTAATAAATCGTCAATTACATGGAAGGCCACGAATTGTTAAGCTGTTTCCGAAAAGTTGCGACGAAATGTAACGGGTGGGGGACTTCTTTCCCCACCCGGTACGTCTAGGGTAATTATTCAAATCTGACAGTAAGCAATTTCATAAATAAATCGTTCAAGTAGGTCTGATGTCAGATTTAGGAACATCAGGCATATAGCACTCAAGATGTCCTAAATACGATACGTATAAACACAAAAATATCACACAAATCACGCGAGTCGTGAGTAAGCATATCTGCATTTTCAGGAAGCCCAGACATATCACGCGGCAGCTGCAGATAGTTGCTGTAGATTCAAACTAATGATTAAACACCTCACCGTTAACGAATGAAGAGAAATAAAAATAAAAAGCTACATGATCGGGTTTCCTATTCTTAATTGGTCATTCTGCTGAAAATGTCTTGACAACATCCTTGGTAATCGGTGGCATCGAACTAACTTTTATCCGTGATCATTTCTAAGAAATAAACATCCCATTTGATCATCAGCAATTGCATCAGGTCCTACCGATTATCTGTTTTATGACTATATAATATGATTTATTGCAGTAAGTATTTTTTGACGTCAAAAGTAGACATGGACTAAGAAGACTATAGAAGTTGAAACCGGTCGGCCCCAGGCGCGGATAATCGGGGGGGG
>JAQFYQ010002899.1:0-11202 GCA_034694885.1 Buchholzia appendiculata
TACTTGTCACTTCCCCAGTGAGGAGTATTGCTTCAAGTTCATGAAAGCGTCTCATTCCAGGACAGTCCAGAATTCTGCCACTTAGTTGCTGTATTGTGGCATCCAGCATCTTGAAATATTCGATTCTAAAGTGTTCCACGATCCCCACCACTTACAATGGTGGCGCCACCCCTGATGAACATGATGTAATTATTTCTTCTGTCGAATCGTCGTTGAATTCTACATTTTGATTGGTTGAGATCAGAGTGGCCTCCACCAATGGTGCGCCCTTGGGTGCAGCTGCAACTAGTTACTGCTGTTTGTGTTTAGTTTCTTTTTTATGGTCGCTGTTGGTTTACACTACACGAGGTTTCTGTTGGGATTTTGCTGACATGTGCTTTGTAACGTCATGAACATTATTAAACGGAGCATGCCATAAAGGGTCAAAATAAAGGGTTTTGACGACAGTGTTATGTCGTTTCAACTTTGGTGAACCAAGTGCTTTCTTCTAGTGTTTCTCTGATTGATCAATTTTGATGTTCTGCTCTAAAACTTCTAAATCATAATTATTATTGAATTGAATACTGCCTAAGTTGCAAACTTTATGTGACTCAATTAAGTCAATTTAAATTAGCGTGTCAACTCTTGTACATCTGTCAAATATTCCTGTTTTTATATACGAGAGATTTTCTTTTTGTTATGTTAGTATTTAGTGCTTTATGTTTGCGGATGATTTTGAACTTTCAATTATTATGGTTATGTTGTAGGCATTACATATTTGAATGCTGAACGTAAGTTATCATAAATGGCACACATAAACAGCAACATTTGGTAACTGAGGGCATAAACCTCAGGACTATTTATCTCTGTGCGGCTCAGGTGTAGTGGCTAAAACATTTCATAGGTGATGAATTGTGAATGTTATAATGTGACCTTCCTTGAATTCGTCTTGGATCTGTATCTGGTTCTATGTTGAACTCAGATTTCATCATATTGGTAGTATTCTTTGTTGTTGTTGTTGTTGTTTTTTTTCCTTTTAGATGTGGATGGTAGGCCTATCTGGTGGTTATTCTGTCGGTGAAAAACAATTTACTGATTATAGTTATGACGTCGATAATTATTAATTAAGACATTGAGCCGCCGGTTATTGGGGTCTACAAATATGCTTGTCACGACGACGACGAAAGCTCGTGATTGGTTGACAGATATAGAATGATCAATGAAGGGACTCTGATTGGTCGTCGTCAAACTGACCAGTTACAGATCTTTATCTCTCATTCATCCTTCTTGTCATTCATTCATCTGCTATCTAGAGAGCTGTAAATATTCTCTATAAAGATAATCTAGTAAAGACAAGACCTTACTATATTATCTTTGATTCTCTGTAGGATTTTTCAATCCTCTTTCATCCATGTTGGGTGATGTCAAAGTAATTGATTTTTGTGTGCTTACGAGACGATTGTTGCACAGCCACACCTGTCAGCTTTTCTCTTCGCAATGCTAACCTAGATGTAGTAGACTTTGTGGGAGAGAGTAATTTAGAGGCCGTTGTCCTACTGAAGTGGCTGTGTCAAGTACAAGGAGGAGTAGTCACTGCTGTCATGTTTATGACCTGTGGGCGGCTCTCTGTTATCAGATCTACTTAACCTTATATCATGATCAAGTACTGGTGATTGTGCTGACATAGGTTTTTACAGAATACTCATTTATCTAAATGTTGTATTACAGTATCTAAATCTTGTATCACATACAGAATGATAAATCTGTTATGGACTATTCAGCATACGGCTTGACCTCGATGTATCTCGGTGGATCTATGATGTACAGAATAGTTGTACAAAATGCAATGCCCAGTGTACACCATTGGATGCACCATGGGCACTAGGCGGCGCAACGCATTAAGCTACATGCACATTTTCTTCTTAAAGCTTTTTGTCTGGTTATTCATATTAGATATAAGCTCAGACAAAATTCCTGTCAGTAATCAAACTTGATCCCTGTGGTCACTGTTCTAACACTCTTAAAATTCTTGAAGTAAAAAAAATCGATGGTCACGCTTTCACGGTCTGTATTCGTAATCAAAATCAAGTGAGCCTGAACTTTTCCTGCTAGTATTGGAAGGAAAAGTGTGTGATAAAAGAGCAAGAGGAAGACCAAGATTAACATGGACAGATGATATCATAGGGTTGACACGACTAGCGACATAATGAGATGGTAAAGAGGACAGCGGAAGATGGAACAGATGGAAATCCATAGTGGTCAACCTTCTTTTAGAAGATGACACGTGATGATGATGATGATGAATCGCTTACTTCAACCAGATGACTAAATCATGACCTGCTGCGTTCCCCAGTGGTTAGCATGCAGCTAACAAGCTAGCAGTACAAACCGGTCGCGGTTCACCTCCAAGACAGGACGCCTGGATTATCTACAAAATCCCAGCAAGCGGTGAGGGAAAAATTGAGATGGCACCTAGGCTGATCAGAGGTGTGCAGACTCAAACTTGCCAATTGATTACAGATCAACTTACCAATTGATTAAACAGTCAAAAGGAGGCACGCAAAAACAAACAATAATGCATGCTATTTAATATTGTGATGCAAGATTTTTAATTTAATATAATGATACAAGGGACTATGTCAACAATCAAAGTTAATTCCCTGCTCGATTTGCTGGTAATTATAATTAGGCTGTCAGATGAATCGATGACGACCGGTGCACAGTTTATTGCTAGACCTGTGTAATTGCTGCAAGTGTTTAATTATTCATTTGCTTGTAATGACCGTGCTGACAGATAGAGAGAGGGAGAGAGAATATTTAGCTCTGATTAAAGACTGGTCAACTACTTTGTATTGCAAATAGATCAGAGTTTATGCTAATGATGCTGTTGGATTTTATGCTAATGATGCTGTTGTACTGTTTTATGGGATGCCAGGCTGTTGTGCAACTGCTTGTTAATGTGTCTTTTGTTGTATTATAATCTGTTTTGTTTATTGCCCATTAGACCTAATTTTCTTCAAAAAATACTTGTAGCTCTATATCTCTATATCTAGTTCTTAATATGTCTATATATTTACCAGCTGAAGTGTGATGACGATATTGGATAGAATTGCAATACTGGAGAAGTGTAGGATCTGTAGGTGTGCCTTTTCTTTATTGAGTTACAACACTATAGATACTAGGCTTGTAAACGTTCGTCAAGCTGTCACCACATTTTCTATCACCGGATTTTTTTATCACCACATTTTGGTTGTTCCAGTAATTTGACGATAATTAGACTGTGCAAGAATGAAAATTACCGGCATTGTATTATTTAATATTTTGTGAAATGACCTAAATCTGGTGATGAGAAAAATGTGATGCTAGAAAATGTGGTGACAACTTGACTATCGTGGCTTGTAATACTGAATGAAGGGTTAGGGCTGGGATTACTGTGAACTTTAGTCTATTGAAGTATGTTTGTGTTGTGTAGGTTGCAGTTCTTGAGGGAAAGTACTGGAAAAGCAACATCAAGTGCCTGGCAGCGGAATATCAGAAATGGAGACAGTTTTTCAAGAAACGCTTTCCCACTCTGCAGAAGGATCATCTCATGGAAGAGGTATTGAAAGCAGCTCTTTGCAACATGGGAGTCCCTGGATGCTGTTGTGACAATACAAACGAGGCAGAAATTAAAGCTTTGGAATGGCTGGCTCACTACACTCGCACTTGACCATACGATAACAGCAAAGCAGACAAACAAACAAACTGAAGGCACTTGAACGTTTCTGGTTGTAACAAGGATGGGCAGAGAGTGGGATGTTCTGAGGAATACTGCATTTTGTGTTTTTAAATTGAGCGAGCTGTTATGTCTGTGCAGTGTGCACCTTTCCTTTAATATACAAAGTCTTTGTATTTGCTTTGCGTAATAGAGCTCAGTGGTGTTGGGCTTTACGGTACACAGGTCATGTTCTACGATGTACTTGACAAGTTGAGCAATGGGATTATTGGTGTCAGGAAGGGCATCAGGCTGTATAACTGCTTCAATTAAAAATCGAAATGTCATATGCTTATGCATTGCTGAATTATACAGAGTGAGTTACCATTTCAGCAATTCCTTGTGCATTTCACAAGCAGCGAAGTGAACTCATTTTTCTTTCACATGAAAGCATTCAATCAGGGAAATCTTGGGCACAACATAATTGATCTGTTGATATCGCTCAAGCATGAAATGATACAGTGATACAGTACTTGCCAGGAATTTCTAGGAAAGTGCAACGATTAACACCACAGTGTGATGTAGCACATTAAGCAAGAAAGGACACCCAGAATAGCTTATTTAATGATTGACGAAGTGCTTTTCTTTGTCCTGACCAAAGATAATACAGTAAAGAAGATAATGCACTTAATAAGAGAAGCTAGAAACAGCACATCCTAATGTCTTAAGAATAACATTTGCTGATTGGTCATTCAGCTCGCATAATGTACTGCAAGCTCAATCGATGGCCGTTATTAAACAGCCGATCCAACTTTCCTATTAGCTCCATTTGCTGGTTGGTCGTTGTCTAGTTTTCAAAATTTTCAGCCGTAATTTCGACAGTTATCTTTCGTCTTTACTTTTATTATCTTTGATCCTGTCCGTGCTCTAGGTGGCGTCCCATGCAGAGTTGCTGGATCGTATCGCTCAGACCAAGTCGGTGACCTTTGCGAACCAATACTACCCGGACGCGTCAATGCTGACGGAGCACATGTGCATCGACGACGAGGACCTGCCAGACTTCTCCGACACGCTCTTCTTCTCACTCGGAAAACCGTTCCCCTTTCCAGATCCGAAGGAAATCGGTTAGTAGTCCTTGAAAATGTAGTGTTTTCATGCTAATTTTAATACAAAATTAATCTGGGGTAACATTGATAGCGAAATTTGAGGTACATTAATGCAAATAATAATCAACGATTATGGCTTGGATGTCTTATTACAGGCTTATTACTTTTTTGAGTCTGTTTTGTTGAACAGATCGTTGAGTATTGTACAGTAACGCTTTCAATAGGATGTATCTGGAAAATTCTTTGTACATGAAAATTCTTTGATTGTTCATTGGCAGGTAGCCAGCCGTACATCGATAATCCATTTATTAGTTGTTTTAAAAAATTTGGTAGATACGAATTGTTTTTTTTTCTAATTGTTTTTTTTTTTCATTGATAGATTAAAATCCTCTTATTATAAGCACATCTAACCCATTTATGACGCTCAGCTGTTCTATGATTAAGATAGCGATGATCTGTTCATTTTAGTTACTATTTAAACTGTTGAATGCCGGTTACGTATTTACTCAATGATTGAATATTATTAGTATGTAATTCAGTATGATTGTAATATCTGTCGTCTCTGTTGTGATGAATATATTTGTGATTGAATAGATCAGTTTCTAACTGTTTCCATGATCGTGCTTGTGCAGCTCAGTTTGGTTTCGGAGATATCGTTCAGCCTGGTCTGATGCAGCTCCAGCCTTGCCTGGACGAAGTAATGGACACTATCGCTCCTCTCTCCACCATCAACGGTTTGTCTCCTTCCTCGATTTCTCGCGTTGCTTATAATATCTAGATCTTCTATTTCGTACATATTTTTTATAATATCTATTTCCTGTCTGTTAAATTTCTTATAATATCTAGCTTTTGTTTGTTATATATATTCTTTAATTCACCAATCTGGCAGTATAACATCAAACAGAAATAAACACAAAAATAACTAAAGAATTAACTACCACGAAAACAGAAAATTACATAGTTAGAGAGTCAGCGAAATATTTACTTAATGCAGTTCATAGAGTCACACAAATTGATACTGAACATAGCAGCCAAGTCATGAAAATCATCAAAGTTCTTCTGACTAAAGACATCTTATAATATTTATCTTCTATTTCTTATGTTTCTTATGATATCTAATATCTATTTTGTATTTCTTGCACTTCTTATAATATCTATTTTATGTTTCTTATCATATCTGTCTTATATTTCTTTAGGTTATGATATCTGTCTTCTATTTCTTTTGTTTCTTATTTAACTGTAAATTTCTTATATAACTGTAATTTTAAGGATGTTTATAAATTGTTTTGTCTCCCTGTTTATGTTTCGCTTCAAAACGTTATGACGTCTTTGTTATTACTGAGCTCTAGGGACTTTTACATATCACGCTCACTCACTTTTATTTTATCAGTCGATTGTCTTTTTGCTACATTTGTAACATTCAAGTGTGATCAGTTATTTTTATAGTTTATTATTTTATTGTAATAAGTGTGAATTATCATAATAGATGTTAATTTTTGTTTATGAGGTATTTATTAAGCATCCTGGTGGCAGTGTAATATCTTGCATGTTGCAAAGTTATTTAGAACACGTACGATTTTCGGGGCGTTCCAGGAATAATTTCTATAATGCAAGTAAGACTACCCTGTAGTAACATGGATAGGTGACATATTTAATTAGTGATGGTGCAGTCACATGTTTGGTTAAAGCGTTGATTTATCTGAATGTACTTCATATTCGTGTAGCAGTTAATGCGTGTATAATATCAAATGGATCTAGTATTGCCTAAACTTTGTTCTCAGTTCTACATTTTAGAGGTTGTGATAATTGGTAGATAATTTGGATATAATTTGTATTATTATCATCGTAAATTCTTTATTAGAGTAGCAACTGACGATTGTATTGTGTATTTCAGAGGTGCGTGCGTTTGGACGACCGTTGTTCAGCAGCAGTGCTACTAAAAGAACCTTCGACACGAGACCGGTATGTTAGATATTCAAATATCTCTGTAAATAATTTGTTTCTCGGTTTTAAGTTTTGATAATTAACAACTCGCTACGTTTCATTTGCACTGTAGATTTGTTTGATTATTTCATTTCTGAGTGTAAAAAAATTATCAAATATTTTGTATAGAACAGCTAGCATATTATTTGGTCATTGTCTAGATGACTGTTCTTTTTTTCATATCATCAGAGTGATGCCGCCGCCACGATGAGGTCTCAGACGAACGTCTTCGGCCAAGTGTACCGAACTCCTGACCCTCTCCTTGATCGGCAGACTATGCAGTCTACCTCACAGTTGCCAAGTTCTGCCGGTAGCCCAGGCGTCTCCATACCCGGCTTCGGGGATTGCACGATGAACGACGCTGCTCTCAGTGAATTCCTCCTTAACGAACTGCGCCAGCAACTGTTCGACGACCCCTCGATGTTCTCCCTACCCCCGGCCACCTCCAGCACGGGTCCTGTTAAAAATGAAAAATTCGCCGACAAATCTGCGACCTCGTCGGACAGGAATTATCCGAACGGGTCGGCACCGTACGCCATGAACGATAACAACACCGCGACGAATTTTTACTCTGATAATTCGCCGTCGGCTTACGCAAATTCTTTCGGTGCACCAGTGCAACAGTTTGCAGGTGCACGAGGTCGTACCAGCGCAAGGTCATCGTGCACGAGTGCAGCAGGATCAGCTGGGACGTTCTCCGATTCAGGCGCAGGAGCGAGACCGTTTACGGAGACGAGAGACACGGCTGATCAGAGGACTTCGTTTAGAGGCGACTTCCAGGCCGGGTCTGGTGGAGGTGGAGCCGGTGCAGCGAATGGTTTTGTAGATAGTCGCGCCACAGATGCGATTATTCAGTCACTGCTGAACGAGCTCTCAGCTGAACAGCAGAAGCAGCAGCTATCTCAGCAGCTTCAACGGCAGCAGCAGTTACAGCAGCAGTTGTTACAGCAGCAGCAGCGGCTTTCACAGCAGCAGAACCAACGGATACAGCAGCTGCAGCAGCAGGGACAGCAGAAGCTGCTGCCCCAACAGCTGGCTCAAGCTTTGCCTCGGCAGCAGCAACAGCTACAACAACAACAGCAGCAACAACAGCAGCAGCAACAACAGCAGCAGCAGCAGCAACAACAACAGCAGCAGCAAGTGCCGATGCAGATCACTCTAGCTGATCTGCAGAACTATCTCACCAACGGGACCATCGTCGTGCAGCCGCCGGCCGACCCTAGAGACTCTGGTTCTGCCGTCAGTGATGTAAACAGAACATTTCTCTGCGTCTCAGGCGGTCTACCCGAAAACTCGTTCGCTTCGTCTACGTGTATATCGGACAATAGTAGCTCTGGTGGTGTACCGCCGGCAGGGAATAACTGGCAGATGTTAACGCAGGATGGTACTAACTCGTACGGATCACTGTCCTTCACGGGAAGTGGTGTCGGTAATGGCCAGACGGGTAAGACTTTTCCGCCTGAGAACATGATTAGGACTAACACGGCTAGCGGCGGTGCACAGAGAAACATCGGTGCACAACAGAAACAAAGTCCGGTGCAGGCGGATGGATTCGGCAACTTTTCGATCAAAAATAATCGTTCTGCCAGCGTTACCGATTCTACCTCCGGTAGATTGCAGCCTGGCTTTCGACAGATGCCAGGTGGTGGGCTGCCTACTGGTAAGACAGTTGGGAACACAGTCGGTAGAGATGGTTCCGGAACACCTCAGACGATGGATGTTGGTACAAGCGTTGCCGCTTCGCTGAGTGGCTCCGTGACGGGTCTGAATAACGCGACACGTTTCAATGTGACGTTGCCGACGGCGTACGCTGACAACGAGCGTCGTGCATCGACAGGGTCTCTCGGCGGCTCGTTGGGGAATCACGGCGGCGGGGGTAACTTGACGGTACGGCTAGCAGCCGCCGTGCCGGCTAACCAGGCAAAGAAGCACGTTAGCTTTCTAGTACCGCAGGTTTGTATTTTATTGTATAGATTCTGTATTTACCACGGCATATTTTTTATTGTGCCATAATGAGCCCTCAAGGATATTATTTATGTCTATGCCTGTGTTCAGCGCAGACATTTTTGCGAAAGCAAATGGTAGACTTTAAACGGATAATAATGATGAAGAGGACGATGATGATGAAGAGGATGATGATGATGGAGTATCTTAGTTTCCTCCAGCGTTCCACTTGCTCAGAATTAGTTTTGTATTGTCTATTAGTTTTTTCTGTATTGAACTAATTGTATGTGCATTTGTGAGCTAATCGATTTGCTCCAACTTTAATTGTATATTTGCTCACTCCATTCTCGCTGGTACAATGCTATGACATGGGTTGAATGATAGTCTTAACAAAACAGTGATACTCTGGTCTTGGCACTAATGGTATTGTTAGAAGTCCAAAGTTGATAAGAATAAATTTAATAAGAATGTCATTCTAATTCAAAGTGAATAAGAATGACAAGGAAACGTCCAGATTCTGGTATTCGAATGAACGGTATAGCAGATAACAACATTTAAATGCCTGGGTTCCAACATTTGCGGAGGTATGCAGAGGAGGTTGGAAATTAGGATGATAAAAGAAACATTTTTGTGAGAGGAGAAATATTATGAAATGATTTGTAGGTATTGTGTACATACTCTGAATTAAATGCTAGTCAAAATAATGGCTAAAATTGTTCTGTTTATAATTAGATTATAATCTTATATTCAGTAATTTTTTTATAAAATTATTCATTTACATTTATAAAGTATTATTTACGAATAAATGTTCTTTTGTTGAGTTTGAGTAGATCTCCATCCGAATGTGTATCGTCTGCAATTTGGCTGTTGTTTAGAATCCTGACACGTTGAAATCAAAGCTGCCGCGAGTTATTGCCCCGGCTCCCTCCCCCTCCTCGCTTAGATCCTCCCCCGTCGCAAGTGCGTTCTCTCGAAGCTCATCGGCGTCGGCTAGCAGTGCCGGGTCCGTACAGCTCGGCGATGTCGGCTCCAATGCGTTCAGCACGATTCTCGAGCGTCTTCTCACTCAGGGTAGGACGTCTATCTGCAATATAATTCTATTCGTTATTAAATACACGTCTCAGGGGGTAGCCATCAGGGTTGTTATTTGAAGTATGTATCTGTGCTTATCACAGACATCTTGCAAAAGCAAATAGATTATAAACGAATAAATATGTAAATAAACCCAGATATATTTGTAATAATTATATTTATATTATTTATTATATATTTTGTAATATGTTGAATGTATATATTTAAAAATTGATAGACTATGAACATGTGATGATGTTGTCTGTTGATTCTAATCATTATTGATCCACCCTATATGTATACGCTTCACAAGTATGTACGATATGTAATGTTTCTAGTAGATTTAATAAAAATAATTCTAGATTATTTACACTGGTTACTTTAATAGTTTATCATCTGGCGTATTTCGGCGATATTCTTTAAATTTAATATGATTTTAATAATTTTTTTATTTAATATGAGATTCAGAACATGAGCCTTCATGGGCATTAGTTTCTCTATTCCCGTGTCCAGCACAGACATCTTGTGAAAGTCAATAGTAGTCAATGAACAGGTGGTGGTAGTGGTGATTATTCACTGGTAGGCATATTGGAAATGGACTGTAAATGCTGCCTATTATATTGAACACGTGTTTACATGTTCCTTTTACAGGAGCAGCTACTGCTGCAGCGGCCGCTGCTGGTGCTGGTGGTAATCCATCTCGAACACAGACATCACTGAAGTTGATAGCACCCAAGACGACAGCAACGCTGGTGATGCCGTCGATGGGAACCGTCAGTTCTCCGCCTTCGTTACCACGGCTCGGCGACTCTCCAGGAACGAGAACCAACTTCCTGTCGACCTCGTCCGCTGCCTCAAACCTATCCACTTCTCTGAAGGTAGGAGAAGAGCATCCTGGTAGCACGTTATTCCATTAGAATTGTAGTGAAGAGCAAATTATCATCATCACTTTACATTGCGATGTTTATAGTAGAGTACCATGTGGATGTGCCATGTGCCATATGGATGCCACTTGTTTAAGCTGCCTGTAATTTACAGTATTTCTAACCTTTCAACGCAGAACAACGCTTGAGCATTATGAAACTATAGAAGCTACAATGTTTTCACAACGTTCTTCCATGCCATGTAAGAGATGTGGCAGAGCAGATCAACGAGTGCGTTTACGCGATATTGACGTTCTTTAATTGGATGGAATAAAAGTGTAGTGGTGGTTTCCCTTCCTGACAAACAACGATCTCATTGATGCAAATTTGTTGAGTCTGTTGCAGAGCCCATGTTTAACTTTGCACGGTCGAATATGTAGAAAGCTTTTAATATGCACAGCAGCAGTTGTATTCAGGTTTATTGTTGTTGTTGTTGTTTGTCTCCCGTCCTAGTCTCCGTCAGACTAGGGCCCCGTACCGCCTCCGGCTGCCGCCAGGGCGT
>JAQFYQ010002900.1:0-11202 GCA_034694885.1 Buchholzia appendiculata
CCGAGGGGGGTTGAGATTCGTGCCGTCATTAATTAGGGGGGGGGGTGTCGCGAGGTGTGACAGTTTGTGATAAGGAGGAGGGAGGTGGTCAAAACTGCTGAAAAGATGCGTGACGTCATATTTGAACGGCCTCTTACTGCGGTTTTAAGACTCAATGCCGTGCACCTGGCATTTGTTAGCAGTAATCCAGAACAAAATGTTAAACAAATAAATTCACTCAAATGCTATCATAAGTCGCGTGTAATAATGGTAATAATTGGTTGATAATTATGCAATCATTAGACGTCTCAAACATGCTGACAGTGAGTGCCATAGACACACGCACGCACGGCACTCACGCACGACAGTGATACAAGAGGGCGTTACCTCTAAAAGATGGAAGTGACCTATTTCTCACTTTCCCTCCATCGATCTGTCTCTGTATCTCTCTGTATCTCCAACTGCATCTCTCTGACTTTCTCTCTCTCTCTCTCTGTCTCTCTCTGTGTCTTTCTGTTCGTCTCTCTGTCTGTCTGTCTTTCTGTTTGTCTGTCTGTCTCTCTGTGTCTATCTTGCTCTCTCTCTCTCTCTATCGGGTGGCAAGAGAAAGAGGAATGCAGTGAATATAAATTGCTATTCATTTTAAGTAGCCATACTATATGGAGCCGGTGAATACCGGTATTGTTACCTGCCGTCAGGATTAGGGCAACTTGTAGAGCTCTGATAACTGAACTGCCTGAGCAGAAAAATATTGATGAATATCTTGATTTTAGTAATGCATACTGAGTTTTAATAATAATTCAAAAACTAATTGACCAATTAACTAAATTCGACTAATTAGCTAATTATCTGAACAAGGCCTGCCTACCTCAGCACAAGTCGCCAGCACATGGATGAGACTGATGAGATACTTGAGGTGATCTCTTCCCATCTTCACCGTGAGAATCTTCTCACGGAATTCCCTCGGTTGATCAAACACGTACGCAAGTTTGGCGTAGTCCTGCATCAGGTACTTCATCACGTACGCTTGGTTCCGTTTCAAGGTCAAACCGAGATCCTCGACCTTGACGATGACGTTCAGAAGGTCAAGGAACTCTGGAACCTTTTCCTGGTGTGTGGCAGCCAGGTCGACTATGGACTGAATCTGCTGGGGAAGGATCTTGAGGCATGTCACCTGGTTGCCTATGAAAGTCTGTCACACAGAAAAGAATCAATTTAGACTAAGCAAGACGAAGCCAAGAGTTCTGTATAACATGTCGGCGCCCTGAAATTAAAAAGTAAAGTATTTTGAGTCTTCCAGATGGAAGGCTTGGATGATTAATGGAAGATTGATATTGGCGAAGGAATATGATTCAAAGTTAGCACTTGAATAATCAAATTAAAGTCCGTTGGATGCTTCTAACCAGGATATTTCCTCTGCAATTAGGAGGGCACTATTCGTAAGCATGTACACGCTGATCGAACTCTGCGCAGCTCATAGATTTTTACATTAGGTAATGATATTTCATTGCTAAAACTTGCAATGGGAAGTTTTGTAACAAATTAGTATTCACCAGGTGGCTACGTGTTCCACCGGCCCTTTCTGGGATTTTTGTCAATTTTTTTAGTCTATTTATAGATCAGTAGGCTATAAATCTATCTATAGATCAGTGGTAATCAATTATTTATAGATTAGTGGGCTAAGCTGAAGTAGAAAAATCCCGGTAATACCACGACGCCGCCCTAGCGAGTACTGTGGAACTACGTTTTGAAAACTTCCCATTGTGCATCGACTAAATCGCCCTATCATATTAAAGTTAGTCCATTCGACAACTCAAATATCAGCGGTTAGATCAAACTAATCGATGCTGAAATTGGAGCATAAATTTGGAGCACAACTATCAACTATAGGATTTCTGTAACCTCTTTCAATGCCACGGCTAGATCTGCCTCGACGACTTTGATCCTGAGAAGATTGTCCAGTCGCTCGAACATCCTCAGCTGAACCAGGTCGTTGCCGCGAGCCAGAGACTTGAGCAACTTCAGACATTTCTTCAGAATTGTCTCCAGACCTCGATATTGCTCCTAAACATCCACATAACTAGCCGCTGTGTAAGTGCATAAACTTTCGCCTGAATTACAGTTACACAAGCGCTCATAGTGTTCACCTGTAAGGCGCAAATTTCAATTAAGCGGCAGATCCTTATGGCATTCTGATTTTTCTATTGATGCCAAAATTTACAGCTGGTATTACGCCATTCCGGACCCCAACAGTGTCGCTTCTCGCCTTGTCGAGTACATGGGGGAAAAGTGGTGGGTCTATTGTGAAGCTCTACACCACAGGGCTCCTTTCATAAACCTTTCGTTAAGCCCGGTACGATGCTTTTAGCGAAGTTGTGTACTTAACCATCTCTGTATGATGACGTCACATCACTACGTGATGACGTCATCACAGAGAGATGTGACGTCATCATATAGAGAGGTGACGTCCTCGAATAGAGATGTGATGACGTCACATCTCTATTCTAGGACGTCACCTCTGTATATGATGACGTCACATCTCTCAGTGATACCGTCACATCTCCATGTGATGACGTCATCCTTATATAGTGATCACGTCACACTACGTGGTGACGTGAATCTTTGTGATGACGTCACATCTTTATATTGTAACATCACATCTCTAAATGATGACGTCACCTCTCCACATTAAAGTTGCTGAAGAGTGAACACTTTTCTCTACCCTTTTACTTGATACTAGGTGCGGCACTGTTGTATGTTGCACTGTTGCTTAATTATTGCTGCAAATTACAGGAGGATTGATGCACCGGCTTATGTATACTATGGCACTGATAACGATACTGAATAAACGCGTAGAGTAATTTCTGACCGTCAGCTTGGCGTCTATCTCCATAGACAGCATGTCAAAGACGAGCGTCAGAACCTCTGCAAAAATATAACAAATAGAGTTTCTGTTCACAGTTTCAATGAAGACTCTGCAGCTAAAGTCAGATATTAATAATCAATGTCAGTATTCAATTACTACTCAGCGAAAAGTACAAATAGAACAGCGAAACTTTGAGATAATGCAGTGTCGACAATGTTTTATTATCACCGAGCTTGAAATTGCAGCATAAGAATGGCGTCAATTACATTAGGATCGAAGCACGGCTTGTATATTCTTTCATTAGCTAGATTCGTTGATTTTACCAACTGTGGAAAACGCCTTATTACAATGTGAAATGCCAGTTGAACTTTCAATCTTTCCCAAGCATGCATGAATCAGTTACAGTTCTGTAAAGTAGGAAATTTGCACTATTGATCTGCCGATAGCTCAGTCAGTTAGCTAAGTCATGGGTTCAACTCTCGGGCCAAGGCCGCGTGATCGGTAACAAAATCGAGCAAAATTCGATTCGCTCTGCCGCCTCTGATACCAAGCAGTAACTAGGTACTTGCTGTCAAAGGCTAGGTAGTAAATTGACGCGTGCACACGTGCAATTTGCCTTGCACACTAGCCCCGATTAAGTGAACCTTGTACTATATAAGGCTGAGGGCTGTGGTAGAAAATGGCCGCCCAGCAACATTCTATCCAGAAGACGCCAAATAATTTATTTGTCGAAAAACTTGAAATTTACCAGAATACATGTGCACATAATTATATAGCAATCATTAGGTAATTGACCTGAAAAATAATGAAAGTTATTCCACATACACTGATCAAATTTAATGCACTGAAAATGTGTTTATTTAGTTATTGTACTCACAACATGTTAAATTAATTTATGTGAATCCGTACCGTGGTTGATAAGAACGTTCTGATTCATGGGGTGCCTTTCACTGTCTTCTTTTCCAATATGACAGAACCTGAAGAAATCAAGTAGATACGCTTTTTAGTAAATGTGTATAAAAGAACTCCAACAATTAAATCTAAAATACATTCAAAAAAAATATATTTAAGAAGAAACTTGATGACAAGTTTAATGTTTAAAATAGTTTATTAACATATATTTAATTAACTAACAAATAAATACTCATTTTTATTGTGTAACTAACAAGCAGGGCCTAAAAACAAAAACGAGCCTAACAGACTTTAGGAGTCTAGATTACTGAGTCAATTTAAACAGCCAATAAAAATAATGTCCAAGAAAGTGGAAGAATCCTGATATTTATTTATTTAATTAATTAAATATAAGAAGTTTGAATCATGTAAAATCGATATCACTGACTCGATATATCGATCAAGCACGGTTCCCATTGACTTGACTTGGTCGTTGTTCAACTTCGCGCGACTGAATCGCCTGAGGATCGGCATCGTACGCGCGATCTCGCGATGTACGTGACACGAATCGGTCGTGATGAGAACCTAGCATTAATTCAATTTTTAATTTAATTTGATCGTTTATTAATCAACTTTTATTAATACACAATACATACAAGCAAGCACAATGTGCAGGGCATGAATAGCGCCATCAATACAGCCACACACAGGTGACGAGGCAATCAGACGGAACGCTGTAAATAATAATAATAACGTAATATGAAATTAACTGATTAAATTACACTTTAGAAATAGCTGAAAGACACATAAAAAATAAGATAAATCTGTAACCGCTAAACAAGAAGTATTATAAGATTAGTGCAACGCCATCGGCCGTTAGGGGTATCAGCTGAGAAAACAAAACGTATTTACAAATTGATATAGCGAAAATGACTGCAACATGATTTTTGTTGTCCTTAAAACATCCAATGGCTATCAGCATGGAGTGCATTCAATGATTTAATCATTATCCTATGACCTTGGGATGATGATGATGATATAGAACCAGCGTTTCATGATGATGAGATGATGATGATGTTGATGATCATGATTATGATGATGATGTTGTGATGTTGATGATGATGATGACGATGATGATGACGACGACGACGATTTTGATGATTATGGACGTTGAACTCTTAGTCAAATTTACATAATTTGGTATCCATTTATATCTTATAGTTTCATGTTTTATACTATTATTTCGTGACAACAATTGAAATAAACGGGAAAAAGCATCAGAACAATAAAAGTCAAAGTAAAGTCAAAGTGGTTGAGAGACAAAATACGAATGGTTCTTCACCATAGATTGAACGCTCATTTTGAACAGTCTCGACTTGGCCGAGTAGAACTTGTTGAGGAGCGCGAGAGACTTGTTCACCATCTTGTCATATTTGTAGTTGGATAAATCCTGTCGACACACACACAGACCTACGTGATGATTCTAATATAACTGAAGCAGCAAAGCATAACACCAACGACGCAATACATGACGATAGTAACTAGTTTAATAAATGATGATAATCCTACAGCTGTAACAACTGTAACCCAATAAGGGCTCGTTAAAATATGACGTCACGCATTTTCCAGCAGTTTTGACCCTCTCCCCCCTTGTCATAATCTGTCACACCTCGCGACACCCTCCCTAAATAATTACGCCACAAATCTCACCCCCCCCCTCTGAGTGAAAAAATTCTGACGAGCGGGGGGAGGGGGATGGCGGCGATAAAAAAAAATCCAATCGAATTTTTTCATGCGTGACATCACGTCAGCCTAACCCCCTCCCCCTTGTCACAAGTTGTCACACTTCAACGACCCCCCCCCTCTCCCCCTGCGTGACGTCATATTTGAATGACCCCTAATGTTACCGATGCAGCGAATGATGATGATAACGATACCGCTCACCAAAGCCAAGCTTGCCTAACACTGCTGTGTAAAGTTAGCCAATGAAATATAGAATTGCATTCTGGATATTTATGCGTCACACCATCACACGGATTCATCGACCATTAAATTAATAAAATATATAAATCTTATATAAATTTGTTTTTTTTTGTGGTGTCCAGGATGAAAACTTTATATTTTCTTCCAATGAACCGAAGATCGTTTTTGTCCTAGTAAACATTTATTCTTACGTAGTTCACTCTTTTTTGCACTTTTATTTTGCATAATAAAATCGCCATGTAGCTCCATCTAAACTTCCATTTGCCCCCTTAGACGGGGTTCCCAGGCGGCTGCCATGATTACCCTCGCGGTACCTCCACTATCTATAAAAGCAGACCATAAGATAGTAAAGCAACAAAGCAAATGACAGATCATAAGATAGTAAGAACTAAGTAAAAAACAGACCATGAGGTATGCAGTGATTTGTTCCGAGTCGAAGTAGGACGTTGTGTCAAACATGGCCTTCAACTCTTTCACAGCTTTCTTCTGGAACGCCAGGGCACTCCTGAGAATAAAAGCCATATACAGTTCAAGCTCGATAACACAGTACAGGGTTTTACGGAGATCAGTTTTATGGATAGCAGCTACACGGGTCTAGTGAAGTATTCTTTCCCAGCCTATGCTTTATGTACAAGAATAGAAAAGACGCTTCAAGTTGAAATCAATTTGTTGTAAATGGCCAATCCATAGACATACCAAAAGATTAGACTGGAATTAATCTAAAGGAACGGCACTGTCGAATAGATTCCAGGTGTCACGTGACCCGATTTATTAGCCAATCAGAATCTTTATGAGTGTATATATGACGTCATATGTCTGGTCTCTGATTTGAGCTGTTGTTGTCGTTGTCTGATTGGCTGAAACTTGCCACTTCCGGTAGAGTCACGTGGTACATGGCTGTACCGCATTTATTGGGTGAAAGTATTGAACAATACAAGCTTATTTTATTAAATCTGTTGGGTCAATTCGATGTTTTTACGTTTTCACCTACAATATATTTCACAAAGAAATAATATCCTTTTCTCATTTTTTATTTATTTAACAGAGTGTTTCACCTTTCAAATTCAACCAAAATGTCTAGGCCTAATCCGGGTGACACCGTTATTTCGACTCGTATCAATTTTATCACAACTTTAAAATTGTAAAAGAAAATTGTAGCATGTTATAATCAAACATCATAGATTTACTGGCAAACTGAAAATACTGTAAAGAAGAGAACTTACTTTGACTGATCGAAGGGGTCAAAGGTCTCCGCCAGCAGGGGTGAGAGCATGCTTCGGCTTTTACTTTTCTTCGTGTTTGCAGTCAGCTCAGCCGTCTTGAACTTGGCAATGAAACATTCGAGTCTCGTGTTGAACTGGAATGTTAGAAGCAGGTCGAGAACGTCCAGCGCCCTGCACACAACGATCAAACGTTTCGTTAATTACAGATCTTAAAGTGAGCCTAAACGCGTCGGGACGCCGTTCCGGACTCATGAAAAATATTCAATGGCGTTCCGGGGCACAGGAAACAATTCACTCGCTGTAAGGCTAATTTCGGCCCTAAAAGCGAAAAATTTGGCGGTTTTGGGAGCCCGAAAATATCGCGTAAAGGCCGAAAGAAAATTTTGGGCTTTCCGCTGTCACTGATTTTACATTTCCAGTTTAAACAATGGTTATATGTACTTTTTAAGTATTATTTAGAGAGAAGCTCTTATTTGGATAATTCGGGGGCTGAGCACTCAGTTAATATTTCAGCCTCTAAGGACATAAATCTGCTTGCCCTTGATCGTTACTTGTCATTCAGCTTCTGTTTACTATATTCGACAACTCAACTCCAAAGTTACAACTCGTACCTTGGTCACATATTTTTGGTAGGATAAATTTATTTAACTTTAAAATTTTTTGTGGGATCATGTCATAATTGTCAAAGACAGGAAGAAGCTAACTGCATGTTATTATTTAAATATAAAACCAGTACCGTATTCATTTTAGGCCACATTTTTACGTTGTTCTACATCATTTATTGACAAGAGTACTCACTTAAACTTGGAATTAACAAGAGTACTTACTTGGCAAGAGTACCTACTGGTATTTGGCATTGACAAGATTACTTACTGGTACTTGGCAAGAGTACTTACTGGCATTTGGCATTGACAAGAGTACTTACTGATACTTGGTATTGACAAGAGTACGAACTGGTACTTGGCATTGACAAGAGTACTTACTGATACTTTGTACTTGACAAGAGTACTTACTGATACCTGACAAGAGTACTTACTGGTACTTGACAAGAGTACTTACTGATACTTGGCATTGACAATTGCCTCAGATGCGACACTCTTCTCGTAGCGATCCTTCTGTTTGTAGTTTTGAACAATTTTCTGAGATTCTTTTGAAAATACTGCAAACACAATGAGCAACGACAATAATTAATATGACCACGATGAGGAGTTAATGATAAATAAGAACAATATCAATATGTTAGTAATTTTTTTAATTTAAGAAGTCATAAAAATGTTTACATTTCAACTGTAAAAAGTTTGGCTTATCAATCAATACTATTTAATAATGTTATAATTTATAAACCAACAAACTGTTATTTTTATCTGATTGACGCTTTATTTAAAAAATCATCAATAGCTAATTCCTACTTGTTGTGAAAATAATTCATTCATCAAAAACTTGTTGAAAACGATTTACAATATATAAAAATTATTTATGAAAATATATGAATTATCTATAATTTAAATGTCTGATTTTATCAAAGTTTAATCAAAAACTCATTGAAGTACAAAATTTTCAACAAGTATATAAACGAACAAGGACGTACCGCCCTTGTCCGTGTCCGGGGGAAAGGGTTTATCGTTCTTCCCGTTCAGCAGATTGATGAGCGGTTTGAGCAGAGACTTTATATCATCACTGCTGTAGTAGCCAAACTTGACGAGAAAGTGAAACAGGCGCAGAACCTGCGCAGAAATAACCGGAAAAGACTTAGTAATATAGAAGAAAACAATCGAAAAAGTCAAAAAACTATTTTATAACTACGTGATGATCATATTAAAATTAATATTAAAATTAATATTAATTTTAATTAATTATTAATAGTTAATTAATTTTTAAAATTAATATTAATAATAGGAGAACACTAGGAGGCGTAGGATCCGCCCCCACATGACTCCCATGAATCCAACTTTTATTTGGTCATTTTAGTAATTGAGAGTGCGTGTATGATCTAGCTCTTCATGCAGCATATATGACTTGTGAAACTCGTGCTCCGAATGCATTACACTGAGTGCGCGCCCTTGGATAAGACTTTATGCGCGTATCCTACCTGCACGGGAAGGCCACAGGAAATCACACGTGCTCACCTCACTTCCTAGTGGATCGGTTACATTGTTATGTGCTTTCGCCGCAAATAGTATATAAACACAGCGAATTCGTTATTTCAAAAGCGCTCTATAATAAAGTGCTTCCGTTCCCTCTTCAAATTGAAGCAGAAATAATTTAAGCAATTATGAGCGATATCAGATATCATCATCATCATTATCAACATCATCGTCATTATCATCATCATCAGCATCATCATCATCATCATTAGTAGCAGCATCATTATCATCATTTAATTTCATTCATCATCAAATTCAAAATTCTATCTGTGATTGCTTAGCTTTAAACTTCTCAATCCATCTCCATCTCTATCTGTTTCAACTTTCGTGTTTCGATAAAGTTGTTCAACTCGTCTCAAGTCTTTAAATTTTTGGTTGTCCCCTTGGCTTTCCCCTACCATTCGGTTCTTCAATACTGGCATCATCAGCTTTCAACCTAAGCGTTAGTAAAATATTGTTGATGATGCTGTGGTATGTGTGGTTCACGTTTTACGTTCCACGCGCTTCAAGGAGATCCTAAAAAAATTGTAGATGCTCCGATACAGTGTCATCTCTCAATGATATTCCCCATCACGGATCGCCAGCTAAATACAGGTCCTCTGCATTAGCTACGAAGAAGTCTCTGATAACGGTGTTTTCTCTTCGACAATTTTCAACAGTTCTTGGTTTATCATCATATCCTTTCAATTAGTTCCAGTTTAACAAATGTTTTTAGACTATGATACTATTTACTAATTATCATGGTGCTTTGCGAAGCGCTTATAACTAAGAAGTTCAAAGTACGACTCATCGGGGTCGTGCGGCGCTTTCAAAGTGGAGATGTTGATAGGAATACGTTTACGATAAGTATGACTTCCAAGAACGAGCAAAGCGGGAGGCCTGAATAGTGTAGTGGAAACACGTCTGTTTGGACATGCAGGAGACCCGGGTTCGATTCCCGGTTCAGACATAACGTTTTACTCATTATTACTAAGAGGCTTGTGGCAATACGGTCTCCATACAAAAAGCACTATGCTCGTGTAACCTGTTCGATGAGCATGTTCCTGCCGATCGTTGACGCCGTCATGTCTTTGTTCTCATCCAGGAACTCGACGATCCAGTCTCTGATGACCGGGAACAAGGTCACCAGATCTTTTATTATCTAAAATCGCACGCATGCAATGGTATGCTGTTGATGATGCATGAAACTTTTGCACTGTAGAAAAATTGCTCTTAGTACATGATTCAATACATTGTACATTGCAAGCTACAAGGTTCCTTGGCGCATGGGCTCAGACCAAAAAACTGCAAGACATCATTCCCCTCAACGATTGTCGACCTTAATTCTATATACACTATTCCACTGGTTCCATGTCCTGTCATTCTTAACACGAAAACTGAATTAGGAAATGAGAAAAGAAGTATTTAACCAATCAAATCAAAACAAAAAACAGAAAAAAACATAAACATATACGGTTACCAGAGAAAGTGGTATACAACACACTGTATAAAACTGATCACCTACTTGCATAAACTGTTTGCAAGTTAACTGAAAAATGAGAAAATGAGAAATGTGAATAGAATAAGCATAGACTACGTGTTACGGTGTGATGTAACGTGAAAAGGATAATGGTCTCGTCTTATTAAGATCAAATTTAATTGATAGAAAAACTAAGAAATCGAAAGAAACAGAGTAGAGGCTTTTAATTGATAATTAAATTGGTAAATTTGAAATTCAAGGAAAAGCTGCCGCATGTTAAAAGTGAACTATTAAAAATACAAATCAAAGCACGAAACTTATAAGTAGGAGAATTCACAACAAACATATAGAGTCTACTAAGCTAACGGTTTAAGATGCATAGAGCGTTTTCTTTATCTGGAAGATTAAAACACACATCAAATTTCCAATTAAAATTCGCCTCTCCGTTACTGGTACATAATGTCTTACTGGTACCTACGTAGCCCTAATGCGTCTCCATGTATTACCTGTCATATAGTCATATATTATTTGAAGTAAACGAATGGCTGATTGATGAATCAAATTATTCGCGTGTACTTCTAACCAATAATATGCTCAGGCTTAATTTTCCGCAGGAATTTTGAACTGGGGGGGAATGTAACAATTTTCTGGGGGGCG
>JAQFYQ010002901.1:0-11200 GCA_034694885.1 Buchholzia appendiculata
TGTTGTTGAAAGGCGTCATAACAATGCCGACTCAAGCACTGCGATGCATTTTATTAAGCGGCTCGGTGACCAAAGTTTTCCAGTTTATGGTTCCAAAGTCTTACCGCTTCTTCGAACGTCTTCGCTGAGGTCACCTTGTCTAGATCAGTGCTATATATTTTTTTCTTTCAGATCTTCTTAACGATGGATGTTCTTCGGCTCATACAACCCCGGTGGTCTGTCGACGGCTCTTACGACGACGATGGTTTGTCGCCGGCTCCCCCTGCTCCTCCGCTCCTTCGTGTTGGGTTGTCTTGTTCTCTCCCCACCCGTGAGGTCCACCCCCACCCAGGACACCGGATTCTCTACCAAAATGATAAAGAGTGGTTTCTGCTCTCTATCGTGGAAGGGTCAGTAGCTGTGCCGATTGCCCTTCCTCCCGGTACGGAATCACTACCTTTCACCTCGGGTAGGATGGGACTATCACTAGCAGAGTGATATTCTCGTTGATATTACGCCTCTGGACATGATTTACTAGAAAGCAACTCTTTAGCCCCGCCCCTAGACAAGATTTACTAGAAAGCGGGACCAATATCGTACAACTTATCATGGCAATATGATCATATACAATGACATAACGTTTAGAAGAGTCTGCTCTCAGTGCTAGTTCTAAGCCAACTTTATCAGCAATATAACTGATAACAGAATTCAGTCACTTCGATCTGACGATTCAAGTTTAGCTAAAGTAACTTTGAAGTACGAGTTGTTTGTGTTACAATTAACTTCCAAACACAGACAAGATATTGATTCAGGTCTTCTTGATTAAAAAGTATAAAGGCAGCCAAACGTAAAACATGGTTGGCACAAGTTTCCATGACCATAACGTTTTTCTACTGCTTGTCTAAACCAACCAGTCCAATCCATGATTGAGAGCAGAGATTGTCGTCACCAACCTTCGATGTTTTGGAATGTCCATTTTTCCAGGAATCGGATTACCAATCGTTAATTCATAATGCAAGAACTGTTTTCCATCTACTCCTCTACATACCACACTTCCTGTTGCATCCCAAAGTAATGGTATTTTTGGCGAGAGATTATGATAAAGCTTAAGACCTTCGGGTGACCAATAAAGAATTTAAATGGATTTGAAGAATTTGTTTGAATAAAAATGGTTCCATTGTTGTGAGTAAGCTTCCCACACAGTCAACAACATGTTGTCTATTTGTTCTGCTTTCACACGAACTTTGCTCGAGTATCTACGCCTCCTAATCCATCAAAGTTACCAGAAACTATTTGTAAACTATTCGTTTCTTTGAGCGCATTCTTGTATCTCTTCAAGGTTTTATACCATTCTAGAAGTCAGACCGCAAATTATTTTTTTTCCAGTCCGTGAATTGTTCTTGAATGGTATTCAAATGGCAGGTGACCGCCATTGTTCCGGCGTGCCGGATAAATGTGTCATCATCACCATCAGCATCGTTGTCACCAAAATTGGAAGCCCTCAGTAGCCAGAAGCCTTGGAATCTGCATACTCAGTCCGATGTGTCCCCTTTCCACAATCTCTGCAGCGCATGTGTGGAGGAAGTTGTTGCCAGCAGGGACTCGTCTGAATCCATTGCTGACTGTCTGTATTGTGCCGACCAATCAACTGTCTTGCAGCGAGCGTCTCTGAAGGAATTCGTGCATCTGGTTGTATTGACAACAATGCTGCTTTGTTCTGAAGCTTTTCATCAAGTCTCTTACTTCTCCGCAGCAGCTTATCTACTTTCACGGCTTCACCCTGCTACACACACACGCAAACACCACACACACACACACACACGGACATATGGCTGTGTGTCGATGAAAAAGGGTAATTTATGTCTGTGCTAACTTGAATAATTTGACGAGTAATCTTAAAGTAAAAACTTATAATGGCTTCTTTTAGAATATCGATTTAGGTAAAGTTTGTAGCTAAATCAGTTTTATTCCATCAAACGATTAATTATTAACTATCTGAGCGTCCCAGTTCAGAATCAATCTATTGAAAGGGGAACCCTCTACATGAACACGTTTAAGAATCTTCTTCCGCTTGAGAGCAAGATCGTCAATTATGGCATAGAAATCCTGATAATTTATTATGACTGAATCGCAGTCTCTATTCGCAACAATATTTTCTTTACAAAGTAGAAAAAAAATTGTCTAATATATTGGGTGCTAAGCCACCCCAAGCTCCTGATACGCCACACCGGTGCCTGTGTCTGCGATATACTTTGTATATTAGACATGTAGAGTTTACTCCAGCGTACATTTGTTGCTCAGTGTACAGAATAGCGTTTAGCATATAAAAGCATATGGCATCTTGATATTTCTAATCTAAGGTTGATTGCCTTAATGAAAGCATACTTGATGTAGTCATTCGTGTGATGCAGAATATTGTCTCAATTGAGCTTCTGTACAATTGTCTCCACCAGAGGGAGAGACAAATTAATCGACAAGCTATGCTACTAAGAATTGCAATTGCACAACATTCAGCGGAAGTTCAATGCATAGATCAATCAGTTTGGTACATTGATTTAAAATCTCTACAAACCAAAGTCACATTTTCTACCAGATATTGTAACACATGTAGGCCTACCTTGTCGTTTGTCGTCGTGTAATTCCTGATCGTTTCGACCACGTCAAATGTAGGCGACATAATGTCCCGCAATGTGAGCAATAATTCCCACCACTCTATAACTCTTATCGCACAGATATGTGCTGGAAGTTCATCGAGGCTATGCAGACGGTTGTGGTTACCTTGAATGATTTAACCGACTCGATGCTGTGCGATGTAGTCAACGTCGTTGATTAGGTGGAAACCGAGGAGGGTTTTCACTTTTTTCCGAAACATGCCAAGACTATCATGAGGGAATTACCGAAGCCTCGTAAACGGTTGTTAATCGTCGATGATGTCCTCTTTTGGATAATATTGTGTAGAAAGACGGTTCTAGAGATTAATTATTGCATGGATCAATGGTGATCAAGAGAATTTTTGTTTCTCACAGCTTCAGGTTGATGTTTTGGTTCATTACTTCTATTTTTATTTGTTGGGAAGCCTCAAGCCTGTTGGACCTCCATCCTGGTACCTCCAGTTCTCAATTTGTAGAAAACGTCACATAGACGGTGCCATTTCTCGTAATAACCGGCCATTAATTCCACGTGATATTTGGAGGAATGACAGTCATCTCTACACCCCCACGACAATCCTTCCAAGGAGATTCTTCCAGCCTCCACCGAGTGGATGGACCATAATTTCCCCTGTTTCGGGAATAATCGTGAGAAGTCTGGTCGACCTTGGGGAAGTCACTCCTATCACTACTTGCCATTTGAATTGTTAAGTGTGGCTATTCAAGGTCATATACTATTAATACGTCAGAAGATTGAAATAGGATCTTGAAAGCTAGATGATGATTTGTATTGATTTCTGATGAAGTCTGTTTGAACTATTATTATGTTTAATCGGTAACAGTTTGATATTGATGCAGAGCTCATTAGAGTTTGAATTCTGAGATGCAACTAAAGAATAGAATCAAAGCGTCTATAGCTGTAGAGCTCTGCGCGCCAGCTCTAGTGCTCGTTGGGTCCTACTCTTCTGCATTAGTTTTCTGACGTGCAAAGGCAGCGCTGTTCGCGAGCAGCTCTTCACTATCGGTAGCGCATAAGTCTTTAAGCTTCTATCGCTATTTGATCTAGCCATGTAAAGTTTCGCTTACCGCTGCTCGTCGTGGTTGCTGTCCGTTGCGCCGTTCCTTCCGTCCCGTCCGTGCACGTTACCTCAGTAGTGTGTACCCCGGTTCTCCACCAAATGTTAAGAATCCTTTGGGGCGGACCCTTAACAGGGAAGACTGCAGGATTGAGTCCTCCCACGGGAATCTTCACACCAACGAGAACGATGATAACGAGTCTGATATTTAATTGTAATTGTAAAACCGGCATAGTTTCTAGTTACGAATAGTCTGCAATGCTTAAACAATGAAATAAACCCCTTTTATACAAATTTCTAGAACAGCCACACAATAACAGAGTTCAGAACTCGAGCCCGAGGATGATGCAATAAGCGCCTGTGGTTTACCGATTAGGTAGGGTTTACACGTTCAATTAAGCACGGGCACATCCCCAGCGCAACTCGCCAATCTCTCTCGCAATCGGCACCGCTATCGACAGCTGATTATACCTGAGACCCGCAGACCTATTGAAAGTACCTCGGCCGCGACGACAGAAATACAGTATGATGATGCATTCAATACAGAGATAAAAAACTTACAAAACATTGTTATACAATGCTATACAGTACATTGCATCAAACGGAATACATTACAAGATACGTTTGCAATCATTCAAGTACTACAAATAGTACACCACATACACATCGACCTATGTGTATCTCGAATGGCAGGGTGAAGCCTTTCTCACGCAGAGATTCCTCGTGTTTACGCACGACGAAATTACTTTCGATAGTTTCGTGTCTCATAAGACCGATCGGCTTACGAATTCGCGCATCAAGACGATCTGGTCAAGATGATCTGGACGATATTCCAGAATCCTATATTTCGCGACTGCAAAACATCCGCTTACATCAACGAATTCCGCGGCACTGGGGAATTTAAATGAACTTGAGAATCAACTAAAAGTACTGCATTTCTCATCTCGCTACCGGGTATTACGCACCCACTAATGCGATAACGTTTGAGGCGGCTACAACGGCATATCGCTCCGTTGTATGATGATCTAGTTGAGGTCATTCATCCATCATCAAAATCATTCAATCCCTGCACTGACTAGCAGTTCTCACCACTCACACGCTAAACACATCAACAGTTGACAACAACTTCGCCAACCAGGCACAATCTCTGCTTGTATTTGCAAAAAACTATTTGCTGACAACGCAAATTGGTTTGCAGATGTAATGCTAAGATCGCTCCTCTGATCATGACAATTCCTTAGGGATTGTCATGATCAGAGCATTCATGCTCTCCAAAATTAGAGCTAAGGACTAGTTCCTTGTACTCGAATTTTGGAATCCGCTTCGAGAGGTTCGGATCTCCTGAACCCGTGTCAGGTTAGTGCCTATCTCTTGGAGCACAGTTAAAAGAGGAACAATTGATAACCTCTCACTCAGGTCTGTACCCTGTGGTGCTTACGAAATCGTTAAACCGTTTAGGAGCCTGGATTTCCTGTCTCGAGCGATTTAGGCTATTGCTTTCAGCCGGGTCTGCTATGGATACGTTATCCCGTGCCTAATGTATTCCGCAGTTTCTACCTCGGAAACTAGTACAGGAGGTTGGATGAGGTCTTCCTTATCAGATCCTGAATTTGGTAAAGCACTATCTACGTTATTAGAGCCTATACAAAGTTTATGACTTACCTCTGTAGGATCGTTGATCTTCAGCCAACTGGATGGCGTTTCACCATTGCATGCTTTAAGTTTGTCCACATGCGTCACAAACTCCGGCTACTCTTAGTCAGCTGGAGAATGACATTAACAGGTTGGAGAATCCTGACGGTAAGGTACGGTCCAGAGTACAGGCATGTCCATTTAGGACTGCGACCAATAAATCGCCAGCCAGGGCAATAGTAATACACCCTTTGACCCACTTTGAATTTTTGTGGACGAACTCTCATGTCGTAGAAGTTTTTGACCCTTTCGGCGCCGCGTTTAAGGTGTTCCCGAGCCAAACGGTACGACTCCTGCATGCCTTGACGATTGTTTTGAATGAATTCGAAGCTTTACTTTCAGGTGTTCCGAAGAGAAGATCTACAGGAGCACGAAGTTCTCTCCCATACACCGGGAAATTCGGACTAAAACCAGTGGCATCATGACAAGAAGAACGGTAGGCGGTCATCAAGCTAGGAGGGAGTTCATCCCATTGGCGTTGGCGATAGGAAATCCTTTTCCCAATCATTGAATTCAATGTCCGGTGGAAACGTTCGACAGCGCCGTTAGTTGATGCCTTATAGACGACGCTACGGAGTTCATCGTTCTCCAAAAGGCGGTAGAGCTCGCGTATTAAGGTGTTCTCATACTCCTTCCCATTGTAAAATAGTATCTGTAATGGTATTCCAAAACGACTGAAGACAGCGTCTACGTGAGCGCGTGCTACAGTGACTGCTTCCTTATTCTGTAGTGGAATCGCCTCAGCCCACTTTGTGAACTGGTCGACAACAGTGAGCATGTAGACGTTTCCGGAGCGTGAACGTGGATGAGGCCCCGTTAAATCAATGGAGATTCTTTAAAACGGCTCACCAGTAAGGGTTGGTTGCAACAACCCTTGACGTTTTGGGTTTCCTCTTTGATACTGGTTGCATTCAGGATAATTACGACAAAACGTCGTGACATCGTTTGCCCAGCCAACCCAATAAGCCCGATATTGACTTGGATTTGCGTTCTCTTGATCCCGAGAAGACAACCTGAGGCACCAGTATGAGCGGCAATAAACAATTCGGTTCTCAGATTCGATGGTGGAGTCATCTGCCAACGCTGATGAGTATCATCGATGGATCTCCATGGTTCTCCATAGAGGACTCCATCCCTGAGTCGCAATCGCTTTCTTACTGTCCAATAGGCCTTGGTGATTTTATCTGCCGCTACAACCTTTCCCCATGGTATTTGGTCACCATACTCTTGGAAGAGGACATAGAACTCTCGAAGTTCAGAGTTGAAGAGGTAGGCTTCGGCCAAATTGTCTGCATCCCATGGACCAGTACCTCTATTCTGGTCACTGCACCATTGTTGCTTTCCTCAACTGGGGGCTCGTTGTTATTGCATCCCTGACCCTTTTCGGATTTTCAAGCTGATTTGTCCATATTCTCCTGGCCGTACATCAGCTTCGTCGTAGCCTCCCTGCAGAGACCCGGGCCGCCTGGCTTCGCCTACGAATTTTAATACTTCTTTGGAAAGTTCGGAATGGAAACTTCCTTTAGCAGGCTCTGGTCTCAGCTCTGGGACCACTGAGTCGCGGGAGTTGACTCTACCACGTGTAATCGTAATATGCAGCAAGATCCCTTAACATTGACCTTAGAATGTCCATCTCCTAGGACATGTATTTTTCGTATGTAGTTTTTGTTTGTTGAAACTCGAATCAGTATTGTCAGTAAGTAACCAATGCCCTTGTGATCTTGCTTCTCAGAATGACTCATTATGCTGATGATGGTGCTGATGATGACACTATACGCACTGTCTATGCAGAGCTATTCTCTGCGTTTTGAGATACATAAGGAGCAACCAGCGTCAATCCAAGCATTAAGCCAAGCGTTAAGCATACATATATGATATAACTACGAAGTGATAGACAAGGCAATTATATATAAAAAGATCTAAAACATATTATCAGACAATAACAAAAGTGTCAAGAAGAATTACTAGTTGATAGTTAGGAGAAACAATAATTCATTCGCCAAGTTGATGGCGAATGAATTATTGTTTCTCTTTTACTTTAATACTCTAATGGGGAAAAACTCAACAGGTTGGGGTGTATGTTTTAAAAAAATATGAAAAAATGTTTACAATTTAGGAATTTAAGGATTGAAAAATGTTCTGTAAGCCTTATCATAGCCCTAACCCCAACCAAAACCCGACTTATAATCCCAACAACTTATAATCCCGACTTATAAACCTCCTGATCCTACCTTAACCCTAGCAGTTTCCCATGCAGTGTACTAAAGTAAAGGAGAACCGAATTATTTGTCATCAATGGATCAGTTTAAATTAAATGTTTAATATATTTATTTATTTTTCTGAACATGTTTGTCTTTGTATGTTCACTTCTTCAACTTCTTCACTTCTTCCCTGAATCCAGGTAGCAACGTTTGTAAAATAGTCTTTGTATGCTGGCGCTCTTTTACACCCCAATCAGCCAATGAATATCGGTGCATTGCTGGTGGGGGGGAGGGGCAATGAAACAGGCCGTGGTGAAACAGTCCACGGCCTGTTCTTTGTTTCTTCTTTCTGTTTACAGTTATGTGCCTGCGTTGCCACGAGGCGGTGAGACAGTCCACGGGAACAAGTTCACGATTGGGTTCGGAGGAAAGGGCGCGAACCAGTGTGTCATGGCCGCCAGGCTCGACGCACGCACGGCTATGGTCGCCAAGGTGGGTGACACACTTCCTAGCAGCTGATCAAGATTTGATTAAACAAATTAATTTGTGTTTTAATGATGTTATCTGATTACGTCACACCAATCTCTGTACCTCTGGCGTCTCGAGACGTTACCATTCACTTCACCTAGCAGAGCACAAGAGAGAGCGAGAGCCTCTCTGTTTCAGTTCAACCTTGTATTGGCTTTCTGTGTTACATATATTGATGTAACAATAATTATAATGCCAAGTCTAGTTAGTGACAATGTTGTTTAGTATAGATAAGTACTCTAAGCTGTTTGAATGGTCTGTTCCGCTGTGTGCTCCACAAGGTGAGCTGACAGGTTGTTAGCGTAAGGATGGACATCAGGCTGTAATATTTCCACTTCAGTTGAATCAAACGTGTAATGTGCTGTGCCGAGTTGATAACCGTTGGGGTGTATTTCATCCAGATTGATGTTCAGTTGAAAATACTGCTGACGTTTGATTGGTTAGAAGGCGTTGTCGTTGAAGTTTTTGAATGTTAAGTTGTTCTGTACATTACAGCTCGGTGACGACACGTTCGGCCATGACTATCTCAAGAACTTGAAGGAGAACAGAGTGAATACAGGTGTGCAGTACTTTAGTTAAGTGCGTGACACATTATGCATAATCGTTGCATGAAACATGAAACATTGTTGCATGCATAATCGGTCCATGATTCGTGCAACGATTATTCATGAGTGACAGATTATGCATAATTGTTGCATGCAACAATGTTGCACGATTTGTGCAATGATTATGCATGAACGCGACGAGAAAATAGAACACGTTCTATTTTCGTTCGTGCAACAATGCGTCGCGATTCATGCAGAATGGGTGCGTGAACGACCGCGACACACCATGCATAATCGTTGCTGCATAATCGATGCATAATTCGTGCAACGATTATGCATAGTGTGTCGCGCGCTTTAGTCATAAGTGGGTAAATCAGGGTCATATTTAAGAGGTTATTAGTACAAATTCCCAACTGAACATTTTTCTTAGCGTTTTGCTTGTTTTGGTTGCTGCCATGGCCCCACCCGCTCGCCAGAAAAGTATTCACTGTGCCATTCACGTTTGTGTGTATACCATGGGTAAAGCTAGAGGCTCTTTGCTTGATTTTATTCTTGTATGTGATTTTGTATGTGATTTTAGCCTCATACTTGTATGTGACTGTTGATGTAAGCACATATGTGTGTATGCTCGTGTACATGTGGCGAGTGTACATCTGTGACTGTTGTTTGTGTCTATCAGATTATGTTACCATGACGACAGATGCGTCGACCGGTGCTGCGTCGATTTTTGTAGGAAGCAATGGTAAGCAGTCTATCAAGTAATGCACGGACAAACATAGACAGACACACACATACATGCAGACAAACACGCAGACACAGATACACACAGACACACACAGGACACGGACAGACACCGACAGACACGGACACATACAGGAAACAGACACACACGGACAGACACAGACACACAGACAGATACAGGCACGTGACTGATTTATGAGAGTTCAAAAGATTTGAGAGACAATTATGTAAACATAATTTTATTGTTCTGTATTTTGGTAAAGAAATCATATTATGAATATCAATTATTCTTTTGTTATGAATAGTGTACGATGTGATTGAAGTTAATGACTTTTTGGTGTTAATATTGAATTATAATATTTGGAAATATTTTGATTATTGGTTAGGAATGCAACAACTATAAGATTTTACATTAGGCAGCCGTTCATCATCATCATCATCATTCAATTCATCTTCAGCATTATCATCATCCTTTATTATAATCTACTATTCAGTTTTGAGTGAAGAGGTCTGCATTGAGCACAGGTATGGACTATATTGTCCCTGGACTATATTGTCCCTGGACTATATTGTCCCTGGACTATATTGTCCCTGACGGCTCACTATCGCTGTATTCTACGACCGCATGCCCTTGCTGATGCCAATCCGTACCGGGAATTGGTGATTTTCCTTCCTCAAAGAAAGTTGGACTGCTTTGATTTGGTAGCGGCAGCAAGGGCCTGCGATTTAGATCAACAATGCGGTTTAGATAAATAATGAGTCAACAATGGTTGGGACATGTTGAGAGTGTAGGCAGGAGAAAAGAATTCCATTAACTTAGTAGGAAGAAAGAAATCAGAGTGATGGCGACACATAGAGATGAACAGGGGGATGTGGAGGTGTTTAAATTGAAAATTGTCATGCCCTTTTCAAGCTTTGGATTGTAAGAATTGAAGATGGAAAAATCAATTATGGAACAATCCTGAATGATCTGGGATCTGGTAGCCTTATATGAGCAATTTGTGTGTGACACTGTGTATATGTAATCTATGTGAGTGCATATGTATGTACTTGTATGTATGTGCAATGTACTGTATGTGTTTGTATGTGCTTGTGATGCAAGATATGAAGAGAGTAAATATATACTATTGTACCCATTGACTCGTATACAGGAGAGAACTGTATCGTTATTGTGGCCGGTTCCAATCTGAAGCTGACTGAAGATGACGTCATGAAGGCGGAGTCTGTGGTACGTGCGTCCAAGGTCGTCGTCTGTCAGATGGAGATAGACCCGGATGTGACATTGGCCGCCCTCAAGCTTGCCCGACAGCATCACGGTCAGTTAGACTATTGCAACTCTCTGTTCTCTAGTAAACTGCTGCTGCTAGGTTTGGGCTCGGTGATCGTTTGAAATGAGTGCAGATTTATTGTGTTCACTGATGTTTGCTGCTGATGTTTGATTCTAGATGAAATTTTGTACATTTTAAGGGATGAGCTGTTGTAAGTAACCACGTACAGTAGTGGCATGATTGAGTATGTTGTTAGTTCTCATAGTGTCATCATTGATTGTTTGATACGGTTTGACATACCGTATTTGCCATAGTTTAGCTGTGAAAGCAGAATTTTATTATACTGGTTGTTGTAGATACATGTAGATAGGTGTAACGTTATGTAACGTTATGCTTTTCTACGTTTGTTTAGTTCTATTTATATCGCTCTCTATTTAATTTGCTGATTTATTCTTGTAGTATTTGCATGCATAATTATATGCAAATATCGTTGTCTTGAGCAAGTCTGTAGTGCAGGGCTTA
>JAQFYQ010002902.1:0-11197 GCA_034694885.1 Buchholzia appendiculata
CCGTACAGGCAATGGGACGTGAACAACTTGCCCAAGTTTGTTACCAGACAACACTCCCAGACAACACTCCCAGACTTCATAACTCTAAAGCAATGTTATCATTTTTAATCTTTTCCTGAGCACTTGATTTCAAGCTAAATGGTTTGATAAAAAAACACAACGGTAAATATATGCCACTACAACACAATTACACTGCAAACATTGTGGTAAATGCACATAAAACCAGCACTAAACTGGCGGTAAACTGCTTTTAACTAAAATTGTAGAAACATAAGAGCTATAACTAAGACTCCTGATCCAATTACAGAAGGCGCGAGCTTTAAATATCCACAGCAAGACCGTTTGAATAAACGCTGATCAGAATAAGCAGAAAGAATGCATATTTATTTTAGCACATAAATTACGCTTGACGTACCCGCTGGTCCAGCTGGCCCTGGTTGACCGCTGGGTCCGGTCAATCCACTCGGCCCCTGGGGTCCAGGTAGACCTTGAGACCCTGGCATTCCAGCTGGTCCTGTTGCACCTGGCTGTCCGACACCTGCAGGACCCACTGGCCCTGTAGCTCCAGCAGGCCCTGCCGGGCCCGCGGGGCCAGCAGGGCCTGGTTGACCTGGTTGTCCTGACGCCCCTGGCTGGCCTGCTTGGCCCGCTGGCCCTGGTTGTCCTGGAAAATGTAGTCATTCAATAATTAAATTTAGAACAAGTAAATAACACATTGAAACATGTCGAATTTTAAAGTTCATTCAATATAGCCTATTTAGAAATATTATCAGTATAATCAGTTGATATGGAATGAGTTGAGTTAAGATTAGAACTAATATCAATGACTTTTCTCAAAAAAATCTTACAACTGCCAACTAAGAATGATTGATGATTAAGTTAGATTGATTATAATTAGAGTTTGCCCCTAAATCCTTATCGCTAAAATGCTTTCTTATTTAAATTGCCTCACTTGTCTTTGTTTTTGTTGTTGCATTATATACAACTGACATGTAGCGAATTAATGAGCATGCTTAATACTGACTCTATTGAATAATTACATCTTATGGCATATAGATTAGCATATAGATTAGCATATAGATTAGCATATACAATTATACATGTAGATTAGCATATAGATTAGCATATACATGCATATGTAGATTAGCATATAGATTAGCATATAGATTAGCATATAGATTAGCATATAGATTAGCGCATAGATGGCAGTCTTACCGGCAGGTCCCGAGCTTCCGGCTGGTCCAATTGGTCCTAACGGTCCAGCTTGACCAGGCTGTCCAGGCTGTCCAGACGCTCCGGGAGTTCCAGGCTGACCGGCCGGACCAGCTGGCCCAATGCTGCCCGCTAGCCCTGCAGGCCCTGACGCACCCTGTGGACCCGGTTGTCCAGCGGCACCTGGATAAAGAGGAAAACGAAGCAACATGAATTTTCAGTTTATAGGAAAAATTTGAAGAGGTAGCATTGCAAGCACTACAACTGGGACACATATGATGAGGATAGAAATATACTGAACATAATAAAACACATTTTGTAAATAACAATGAACAGGGTACTTTCTTTAATGTTACAAGTGACCAATTCTGTTTTGGTCATGATGGTCATTCTGAGAGCTTAGGGGTCAGGATTAACTTGAAAGAAAGTAGAGGGGACGGTGGGTTTGATCTTCTTGTGACTTCCCTCTGACGCCATGAACAACAGCAACGGCGACAACAACACCAAGTAGCAGACAACAAGCAACAGCAACAACAACAGCAGCAACAACAACGGTAACAATAACAGCAGCAACAACGGCAACAATAACAGCAGCAACAACGGTAACAACAACAGCAGCAACAACGGTAACAATAACAGCAGCAACAACGGCAACAACAACAGCAGAACAACAACAACAGCAGCAGCAGGGAATGAAATACATGGCTACATAATATGCTAACAACAGCAACACAACTTATCCTTATCCTTTAATGTCCCTTTCTCTTTAGAGTTGGTATGAAAACAATTAAGTGCACACACTATTAATGACGATAATACTTTGAATGTGATAGTGCATGAGATTTGTGAGTAACGGATGCTACTGACCTGGCTGTCCGGGTGTCCCGGAGGCTCCCGGAGCTCCATTTGTTCCAGGGTTACCCGCAGCTCCAGGCTGTCCTATAATTCCTTGAGGACCTGCTGGTCCAATAGGTCCAGCCTGTCCAGCTGGTCCGGCTGGACCCGTTGACCCTGCTTGACCCGGTGCACCGTTCTGACCTAGAGAATAACGTGAACAACACCCGTGAGTTTAACATATCTAATTATACATCCTTCACATGTAACGTTTTACTTGTTTTTTTACATTGCATGCTGAGAGATAATACATCCAGATAAGACAAAAATGTGCTAAAATATAAAATTAGAATATATTTTTACTGAAGTGAGAAGCAAATAAACTAAACTAAATGAACATATAAATATTATAATGGAAGAAATAATGAAAGAATTAATGACGGAGCCGGTGTACCGGTGTCTCTCTAATGAAATATGAATAGTTTTTATGATATATTTTCTTGCTCTTAAGCAAACTAGAACGCAATTATTCACCTTCACTTTCATCATACTTGCAACATGGTTGTTATACTTAAATTCATCTTTATCATTGCTACTTTATTATCGTCAATTTGTAAATTGAAAGGTAACTGAATTACACTCACTTCTAAGAAGACAGTTGACATATTCTTAAATACGACAACATCACTGTAAGCTGACGATGTACATTCAAGTCGTCGACCAAATCAAAAATATTTCGTTGCATTAATGTTTACTTCCTTCACTCAATTTAAGTTTCCAAACACGGTGTAGAATATAAATGTTTCAAAGCTAATAACATACTAGATGTTCATGAAATGTTTAACATTTTTCTGTTTAGTGCGTGGACAAAAAAAGAAATATTTGAAGAAAGAAATAAATAAATAAAAATTCTGATGCAACAAATTCTTTACCTGGTGCACCAGATGATCCCGGTTGCCCATTGGCCCCTGCGGGGCCCGGTTGACCAGCAGTTCCTGGTTGTCCATTAGGTCCTGCTTGCCCCGCAGGTCCGGCAGGTCCGGCTGGTCCGGCTGGGCCCGAAGCTCCCGGAGCTCCTGAACATGAAATAATTCAAATCAAAATTGATTCCAATTATATGACAAGAACTGCAACATTATAATATATAATTTAATGGACAATATAGTGAATAAAATTATCTTATTTATTACACCATGAACATAAATACCTATCTAACTTTGCTTCTGACAGCAATAGATTAGCCAATTACATGACAGCCCTTATCATTTGCCACTGTTTTCCCGAATCGTAATTTGAATAGTTCAGCAGCAAAATCTAAGAGAGAGCAAATCTGTTATCAGATTATCACTCCAGTTTCACACTAAATAAAAAAATTCAGAGCTAGGTTTGCTCACGAGCTATATAATACCTGACAACGCACAAATTACATAGAGCACATTCTATAAGAATTGTAGCCCAGAATTAGATGATGGGATATTGAAATTCCCTCTGCTTTTTGTAGAACGAAGCTACAACAGCTAACAGCTGCATTTATTCAAGTCTCTATAGAAGCAAAGCAACTAACAATCAAATTCAGACTTGACTGAATCAAAAATTTGATCACAAAAATGTATGCACTATTATTTAGGTAAATTATATTATTTATGCAAATATTATTTATATTATTTAGTTAATTATATCATTTTTCTTACCGGCTGGTCCGGTAGCCCCTGGCTGTCCAACTCCTGGAGCCCCTGGCTGTCCTGTAGGGCCTGCAGGGCCCAAAGGCCCAGCTGGTCCGGCTGGACCTGCTGGCCCTTGTATCCCGTTTTGACCGGCGGGTCCTGGCTGCCCAACAGGCCCTGGCTGGCCGGCTGGCCCTGTATAAATATAGCAACTCAAGTTTGAATAATTTGCAAAACGAGTCATTATATCGTAAATCAATACATCAGAATGCCTAAAGAACCATGAATTATAAGAAGAATAAAAAAAGACGAAGATGGCTTAAGAATGGAACTATTGTATTAGTATTAAACTGGGTAAACCAAATGGAATAATTTGTTGCTTCAAAATCATGCACTACCAGATTTTGACCGACACGCAGCGAAACAAATGTGTCAGCTGTGAACATTATCTAAATCTATTTTAATCCACATAATATCTATGTTAATCTAAATCCAAGATTGATGATTTAATTTTAATTGATATTAGGATTGCTCATGCAACTATTAATGGCTAAGTATATAATGTTGGCTGATTATATGCTGGTTATATATGGCTGATTGATATTTTATTTATTTGTGTTTTTTTGTTTCTTCTCATTTGTATAATGCTACCATACAAGTTTGTTGGTGAATTAAATATATATATAAGCCCAGTTTGACATACTGTACGTTTCTAGAAGCTCATCTGCATTCCTACACAAGTGTAGGCAACATTGCTTTAACTACGCAGTCGGCACGTGACAATTGTCTGAATTTTCAAAGTTCCAAATTATGCACAGCTTTTACAAACCAATACCAATACTGTACACAGTGTACAGTGCACAGGCATGAATTAAAGTACATAAACTGATATAATCACAATTTTGAGTGCGTATGTGTTTGTACAAGAAAGCAAAAACTAAATAAGCATATTTTGATAAAGTGACCGATACGGATGAATATCTAAGATAAACGTATTTAAGGTTATAGATGAAGAGTTTGGATTTGCAGACCTGATGATCCAGCAGGACCCGGTTGTCCTGAACTTCCTGGCTGTCCGTTAGGTCCTGTAGGTCCGGTAGAACCTGCTGGACCAGGCTGACCATTGGCTCCAGGAGGACCTGTTATGCTCTGACCAGGTGCCCCGGCAGCACCTACAATCAAGTTTAATCCGAACAGTTTATTTACGTTTTTATCAGTGATGTAGTCCAGGCATTTTTCTTAAAGTCAAGGCAAGGCCAATGCATTCTTTTTCAAGGCCAAGGCAAGGCAAGGCCTTTGGAAAATTGGCCAAGCAAGGCAAGGCAGTAAAGTGCCTCCAGGCATGAAGTCAAGGCCAAGGACTACTAAAATGATATAGCCAAGGCATTTATTCAAGGCCAAGGCGTTTTTTCCAAGGCAAGTTTTTTCCAAGGTAAGTCAAGGCATTTGAAAAATTGGCCAAGGCAAGGCAAGGCAAGGCAGTAAAGTGCCTCAAGAAGACTTGAAGCAAGGCATCAAGGCCAAGGACTACATCACTGGTCTTCATACATGACGTCATTCGGCACTCGTTGCTATTTCAAATTTATTAAGAATAAAAACAGTAACCGGGTCAGATAATTTGATATTCTAGGCAAGAAAGTAATCGTTTTCGCTTGTTTTGCAATTTAACTTAAATTTCATACTACAATATCCACAGAGTTCATATCTGCGCAAATCAAGCTACATGTCATAACAAAGAACAATCAAGCTACAATCAAACTCTAATCAACCAATCAAGCAAACAATCAAGCTACAATCAAACTCTAATCAACCAATCAAGCTACAATCAAACTCTAATCAACTAATCAAGCTACAATCAAAGTCTAATCAACCAATCAAGCTACAATCAAAGTCTAATCAAACAATCAAGCTACAATCAAACTCTAATCAACCAATCAAGCAACCAATCAAGCTACAATCAAACTCTAATTAAACAATCAAGCAACCAATCAAGCTATACATTTCTCAGCATTCACACTTTATATACTCCACCCTGGATTGTCAGCTAATGGCTACTGAAAGAATTTCGATAGACTATGACGTCACCTGAGCTTCCTGGACTTCCAGAATTGCCTGAAGAACCCGTCGCTCCGGGAGGTCCGATTGGTCCTTGAGACCCACTGCTACCGGGAAGTCCGCTAGCTCCGGGAAGTCCTAACGAAACACAATGGTAGGCAGAATGCTCATAAATAATTTACAAAACACAGATGTAGAACTTTAGGACATGCTTTATAACACTGTAAAACGCTTAACATTGTAAAACGTTTAGTAATACATGTATTCGTTACAGTAAACCTTTTGAAATCGTTGTAATTTAAATAAACTTTCATAACACATTGTATATACGAATTTCTTCCACCTACAGGCAATACATGCTATGTACCACAAGATAGGAACTAAATAAACAAAGCACAAGATGAATAAACTAAAGAAAATAACATAAACACAAGAAATGGCATAATTATTTCAGATATATTGTTAGTAACTACTGGGTTAGAAACACACATAGCTCAAATATAGATTAAGGTTTCCAAAATGTAATTGCACTAATGTATAATAATACTCATGGAACATTAAAAAGCACAATTTTGCTTCACATCAGCTCATTCAAACCTGTTTGTCCCGTGTGTCCAGTTGCTCCAACGCCTCCTGGAAGTCCTGTTCCCGGTAATCCGGTTGCTCCTGTTCCTCCAGGGACACCTCCTGTGCCGACCGGTCCCGGCTGGCCGGTCCACCCGGTAGCTCCGATAGGTCCTTGTGGTCCCGTAGCGCCTATCTCGCCAGTAGCTCCTGTTGCTCCTGGTGGACACAGACAGACAAACAGAATGAGTTTGTGTATAAAATACTGTTCTGTTTCTGCAGCCGCCCCATGACAGAGTCACGTGCTATAGCCACGCATTAACAAATGAAAACTACTACTAGTATTTCAAAAATGCGAAAGCATCCAACATCTTTAAATTGAACAAATTTAAAACTCTATATTCATCATGTTTTTATGCACACATTATTAACTAAAAAATCATTTAATTCAGTACCGTATCGTGTAAAATGTCTCTTTACTCTAGCGAAATAGCTTTATATCAATTTTCCTAATGTAAAATGTAATGTTATTTAATTAGATTAGGCATGATATTTCAAATTCAAAACATATTGATTGTCGATTATAGTTCAGCAATCGCACATTTCGTTCGACTAGAATTTCTCGACGTTGCCTGCAGCTATGGAGGACCGGAGGGTCATGCTTCGTACAGAAGTAATTATGCCGGAAACGTTAGTTGCAAGAAAGGTCAAGATCCGGTGTAACATCGGATCTTGACCTTTGACCGGGCCTTTGACTCTTGTCCGGTGATCAAGATTGTAGAACAGGTCAATGAAATAGCTTTTGGCTGCATGATCCAGCTTGCAGGATTAATCAACACTGAGTAATCACATCTGTATACATAGTACACTTTCATAGTCGTTTTCTGACTCGTATAAAACGCCTATGAGTAGATGATGATAAATATCAGATAAAAAAACGTACATGCCCAGTCAAAAAATCACTTGACTGCAGAAATGAGCTAATCAATTGCAGCACTACGCATCTCATCGTGACGAATAGTATTTGTTACACCTGGAAGCCGTTAATGGAAAAGAGCCAAGGGCGTCCGAGATTGAGTACATGGTCGAGCTTAATCTAGCGATTATGACACAAAGCCCATCACATTTGTATGCGTTGAACCGGCCCACCCCGGAGAAGCACAATATTCAGCAAAGGAGTAACCAATGAATAGAATAAAGTAAGAGGTACCAGAATGTTCAGATAATAAACGTTTTGCTCTACAGCTAATGAATACATTGTCCTAATTTTCTTCATCTGAAAGTTGAGATACACAGCGCCAAGTCACATGGTAGGGTCGCGCCAAGTCACGTGATAGGGTCGCACCAAGTCACGTGATAGGGTCCCGCCAAGTCACGTGATAGGGTCGTACCAAGTCACGTGATAGGGTCGCACCAAGTCACGTGATAGGGTCGCACCAAGTCACGTGATAGGGTCACACCAAGTCACGTGGTAGGGTCGCACCAAGTCACGTGATAGGGTCGTACCAAGTCACGTGATAGGGTCGCGCCAAGTCACGTGATAGGGTCGCACCAATCACGTGATAGGGTCGCACCAAGTCACGTGATCGAATCTTTCCAAGTCACGTGATAGATAGACAAATGCAAGTACATGTAAATATAAAATCGAGATATACAGACCTGGTCCCCCGGGTCCTGGTCCTGGTCCTCCGGTAGGATTTGTGGACGGTGCCAGGCAGCTAGCGGTCTGTAGACCATCTCCAATGTCGACCGAAGACAGCTCGTCATAGTTGTTTGCAACTTGCAACTCACTCGAGGTCGAAACGACTCCGGCTAACTCGTTCCTCAACAAAGCCGGATCGATCCGGGTCGCCACGCCAACTCCCACCACATAGACCCCGACCGATTTCAGCTGCTGAGCGGCCGCAACGGCCTCCGCGGTGTCCGAGTTCGAGCCACCCGAGACGATCACGGCCACCTTGCGGTAAGCCTGACCGGACGGTCTGTTCGAGGAGAAAACAGTCGTGCGTGCGTTGTTTAGTGCTTCGACGAACGTCGGCCAGGTGCCCTGCAGAGTCTGAGTCCTGATGGCGTTCTTGATGGCGCTCACATCGCTGTACTGGCTGAGGTCGAACACGACACCACCGTTCGGTGCGGTTCCACCGCTGCCGAACCGGACAAGCGAGACGCGCACGCCACTCGGTCCGATTGTGTAACGATCGAGAAAGTTGGCAATGAAGGTCATCTGCTTGTTCCAGTTAGCGTCGTTGATGTCGCTGACACTGTCGACGATGAAGGCGATGTCGAGTACTTGGCTGCAAATACCTGTAAGCGAGAATAGCAATATGTCTATATGTCATGTAGAACATAGCGCCGTCAATTTAATCATTGGATTTTGTTAAATAACTTAATTAATATCATATTAATTTATTTATTGGTAAGTTAATTAAATTAATCTATTACTTTCATTTTTTTCGTTTCATTTACGCTGTTGTTATTGCAGTCATAATCGGAGCTATATCTTCATTTGTGTGATCGTGGTAATGATCTTAGCAAAATATATATCAGCATTTGATAATCACAGAAAAAGGATACCAATAGAAATATTTTACGAATTATTCAGTACAAAATCAGCTCACTATAAGATCAGCACGGTCATCGGTTGAACTGTTCCAGATCACGGGGAAATTTTGCAGCTAAAATCAAAAGTATTTCCTGCTGAGTCTGTCGGTCACTGACAACACCAATATCGGACTTTGGGAAGATCGACTCGCCTATATCTTAGCTATCGGTTGATTCGGTTCTTCTAGGTCGAATCTCACGCAGTACAGCGGTGGTCTGACCGATAACTAAACTCACACAATGCTAGTGCAGCTCGGATTGCTTATGCGTTGAATTACATTAACATTAGGGTTAACATTACCGCCATACACTGAGAGTAAGCCATCCCATCACTTTGACACTCCTGTTTTAATTATATTAAAAAACGGGAACGCAGTACCAGGGGTATTAAAAACATTACAGTACTGTAATTATTTTATAATTACACAGAACTGCAGTATGCACAGCATTTACATGCAAAAAATGAGTTAGATGAGTTTTCTTCTAAATCAGCTGCTAACTTCTGGCCACGTAACCAAAGCACAGCATTGAGATAAATTAACTCACAGATAACATCCTAGCAACTTAAGACATTGTTTACCATCAGAAAATATATAGGGGCATTAGAGGAGAGTGTCATCTATTTAAATTCATAGCCCTGATCTAGTGCTCAATGTTATGTCAAAATAAATATGAATTCTACAGTGAGACACTTTTTACAAATGGCTTCCTGAATTCTTCATAGAAACTCATTTGCATAAACATGCAAACAAATAAAGAAAAAATCATCCAAAGCAAAACAATCAAAATCACCTACAATCATAATTATATTAACAATATCTTAGTAATATAATTTTCTGAAAATAAATAACTACTGACCAATGGGAGGCCGGAGTGTAGGCGAAGGCGTGGTTAGAATCTCTCCTATACAGGCATTGGTCACGAGCCTATCAGCAGCGACACCTAGCTGATCGAAGTCGCTGACGGTTAGGATCTCACTGGGGTTCGATACGATCGTAGCCATTTGGTCCCTCAACGCTTGCTCATCGGACGATAACGTCACACCCACACCGACTATATAGATATCCGCCTTGAGGGCCTCCAGGGCCTGCGCCCTCGTCTCATCCGGATCCGGATCGTCACCAGCTCCGTCCGTGATCAAGATGGCTACCTGCCGGATGCCCTGATCGTGACGCCCGCCGACCTGCGGCTGGAACATCTCGGTACGGAGGGCTCGGAGTGCGTTAGCGAAGTTCGTCTCGCCGTTGGGGTAGACGGCTGCGGTGATGACGTTCTTGAGCTGATCGCGGTTGTAGTACCTGTTCAAGTTGAACTCGATGTGTGCCTCGTGGTCGAACTTAAGCAGGCCGACCCTGACCTGGTTCTCGCCGATGCTGAACCGGTCGACGACGCTGTTGACGAACGAGAGCATCGTGAACCAGTTCTGATCGTTGAAGTAGTTGACACTACCGGACCCGTCGAGAACAAAGATCAGATCCGTCTGTTCGTAGCATACTGAAATACGAAAAGAACAATAGCAATGTAGTGGTTACAGAACTAACAGCGGTAGTACTGATGAGGTTGGTGATGATGCTGAAGCAATTAGGATATTGTATTGGGCTAGGATGCAACAGAGAACACTCCGTGGATTCGTGCGTTTGTTTGCCTGTGGGCTCGTAGGCCAGTGGGTTTGTATGCTGGTGGTGGGCCCGTTGGCCTTTGGACCCGTGTAGCGACAAATATTATCCATGCTATATAATATATTATATATTATATATTATATATTAATATATTATATATTATATATATATATTATCCATGCTATTTAACGTGACGCGAAGCGATTGTATTTTATTCCCTCCCCTCTTATCAATTTCCTAATCCAGTTGATGTCCATCGTTTGGGATATATTCCCATCCTATGGAGAAATGAAAAATATAACTATTATAAAAGCTTGTATTTTATCCATCGACTATGTAGCATATCATGTAATTGATGAGGTTATAATTAGTCATCTTGCGTAATATTCAGTAAAACATTGCAACCTACCTCCGATGGTTTGCAAGTTGACGAAATGCCGTCCAAGCAGCGAACATATCACCAGCAGAGGTAGACAGAATCGAGCTCCAACAGCCGTCGTCATCTTCAGTCAACGTCTACGTTCAAACACACACTCACAACTTAAGATTATAGAGCATCTACGATTAAAATAAATAAATAAATTTAGATATTCATTTATTTAAATAAATAAATTTATTTATTTATTTAAATAAATAAATTGCGATATT
>JAQFYQ010002903.1:0-11197 GCA_034694885.1 Buchholzia appendiculata
AATCTATATATAGTATATATACAGTATATATATATATATATATATATATATATATATATATTTATACATGTATATATATAATATTGTCACAGTTCAAGACTAGTATACTCATCTTTTATTATTACCCCATTGTCCTCGTTTTTTCTCCATCCAACAGCCTTTCTCTAACTTTTGTGTTGCAATATTTCTTTCTCTCCTTCTCTCTAACTCGTTGAATAATAAATGCAAAAGGACAGCAAGGTTTTCCGTGACGTGTGTAATGCATGCGAGAGAAAGGAAGAGCGGAAACCGTCAACGTTAATCGTGTCCAAGAAAAGTCATGAAATGTGCAGCAACCATCTCGCTGACGAGTTACTCTCAATCTGCACAAACGTAGGGACCTTCACTTCAGAGACTAGAGCTTAGACGCACGGTATAGTGTCAGGCATTTCTGAGAGTATATTAAGCGGAGGAATGACGGTACTTTAGGATTTGGATAACTTCTCTTTGCGAGGTAGGATATGTTCGTCTTGAGAGTTACTAGGAAAAGTTCGACGTAGATTTTAGCACGGATGATTGACATTGGAAAGCAAGATGGTTGTAAATAGAACAATTGAGGGTATATAAAGTGTAATGACAGAGTTTAGATTTTGACTGATTTATTATTAGTCCGTCAATAGAATCTTCTAAATATGATGTTTGTAGCAATTTAATCTCAAAATAAACAAAATATTTAACTGCTAAGCTGCCTCACGAATCACACAATGTGTGATGTTTTGAATCCCGGTCTTTTTAACGAGTACCGTTTTAACGGGTACCATTTTAACGGGTACCATTTTAACAGTTACCATTTTAACGGCCGACTCTTTGCACGATATTTCGACGAGCATTTTTCGCCGTATCATTGACACGTTGGTTGGTCGTTAAAGTTTAATAATTGCTTATGGCTGGTTTAATTCAAGAAGGGATCATGCATTGATAGTAAAGACATTATAGGATCATAGAGTTCGACCGACCTTCAATTGTTGTTCCTCTGCCATCATTCGATCTATCTGTACATTTCTAACTGGTCTAAAGATGGATATACAGAAACAGAGGATGGTTTTCCATCAGTTTGTCACTAGTGTAGCAAGTTCTACCAAGAGGAAATATCGTCTGTTAAATGAACGTATGACAATGGCTACTTCTGCTGACGGTCGAGTTGAAATTATTTTGTATCTCCATTCAATCGCCCAATTGTGGGACAATTGAACTAACATTTCGTTGTTTACGTAAGTAGTAGACTCCATTATATTTTTCAATAATTGACATTGTTTGTCGTTCTTAGTCGTTTTATAGTGTGTCTACATTGTCGTTAGTAGTCGTTACAAATTTTAGTGATTAGACAATGTCGTCTGGATGGTTGATCATTAAGTTGTTTATTACATGGGATACGTCTAAGGATAACCCGTCCGAGATATGAATTGTCCATATGAATTGTCGTAAGACCTTTTGCTCAAGAAATTTTCACAAATATCATAAATTTTAAGAAAAAATTCCATTTCGATGGTCGCGGGACAGAAACCCCCTCCCTTTCTCATTCTCAACGAGAATGACAGGGCACGCTTCATATAATATAGTGACACCACACTTATCGCCAAAATGCTTTTACGGAAAAGTGTTATGACAGTTTACGATAATGACCAATAGTAATGAATTCATAGCAGCCATTATAAGATCTTCCAAAACGGGGCAGGAAACTCAACAGAATATAACGCATGACAATAGATATGATTCCTGACAGGAAGAAAGGTTGTCGTCTTCTTTATGAAATCCTCGGCGCCTCGACGCCTCGTTACTACTTTCCGCTGGCGAAGTATTTATCATGCTATCAAAATGTTTTAATTTTTGCACTTTTGTGAATTAAATTCCTATAATTGTTGTATTGAATTATGTTGTACTCATTGTATTTAGAAACACTTTTTTGTTATCTGAGTTTATTTTTATTGTTATTTTACTCCAGCGGATTTGTGAGTTGAGTCATGTGGAAGACACTTGAGTCTTGAAGATCCATTGTTTTTAATATTGACGTGGAGGTGCTGCACTGTCAAACAGATGATGGCCATTAGAACCCTTTCTAGATCAGTTAATGATAAATTATAAGTGGGCTAATGTTTCTTAAAACATTAACCTCAATTATTCTACTTTAATGAACTCACTTATTGTAGTTCAATGTCAGATTGTACATTAATAAAAATCCGATGTTTTATAGATGCGGAATGAATCACAAAATTCTTTATATATGATCATACACGAAATCACAGCATGATTAAGTTGTGATAAAATTTTGACTCAATGCATAGTTAAAATTGGATGAAATGTCGTTTTTTTCTTCGTCTTAAAGCGACTTTGTCATTTCAACCTTGACGGTGTACTGAGTGAATTCTTGATATAGGTGACAGTCCAGATTGGAGTACGTCAGAAGTATTTAAACACCGAACTACATTCCTACGAGGAGACCACTTAAGTGCTGCACTTAACTGCTTCATTCTTTTCTTTCTTTCTTCTTTGTCTAGTGCGCAGAAATTATTATTATTTCGCGAAGCACCGAGCAAAAACTTTCTAAATGAAATCATATACGTTCTCTTCGTCGCCATCTTCATCATCCTGATTATTGTCGTCGACGTCTTATTCGCAGTCGTCGTTATCGACTGTGAGCTCGAGGCGATACACGTCATACTGAGTACGATCATTAAGTAGAAACTCTCCAGTGAAACCATTTTCTCGTCCAGAATACTTACAGCCCGGAGTTAAAGCCGCTGGGCATATCGTGATGATGAAAAGTCATTTAGTGGTCCACGATGGGGATTAGGTCTACGGGAGAAAGTGGGTCTCCACAGACCCTGGATGTCCCTCTACTCCGGATTCATGCCACCGAATACCGCAGGCGATACGACTCCATCGCTTCCGGGAGACTAATTGCTTCTAAAATGTCTCAGCTCTCCGGCTAAATCTCGCCACAGATTTAGACCGAGGTTATAATGTGTCAGGATGTAAATTTAGTCTGAGGCTAGGCACCAGATGAAGTTATTTGATTAAAGCTAGCCAACACTTGCTACCAGTATGATGATACTCTATTTTTCATAATAGTTGGAAACTGTGACATAAATGTATGATCAGTTTAAAGCAGTTCTAAAAATTACGATTTGTTTATTTGACACTGGTCATGTTTGGATTGTGTGCTAAATCACGGCATTGTTGCCAATTGTTCTTTTCACGATAAGTCATACAAATAATTTTTTTCTAACATTAGAATTGACTCATGTATTGCAAATTCTTTTTTTATACTTTTTATATCCTGAATTGTATATAATATGATCTAATAGGTTATGGAGTTAATTAAGCAATCATATTTAGTACTATACAGTAACGAATCGAAACGCAACGTATATTCTTTCATGAAACATTGAAGCACGAAATAAAAACTATCTCACTTGTTATTGCTATCAAATGCTGTTGGCAAATCAATTAGCGCGACTCGTGTTGACCGCTTATTGATCTGTTTTCGGATACCACTGATTCTCCTTCCAATACGGATTTAGCAAAACACTTTTCACCGCGTATTTTGACATCTTACATCAGCATGAGCTCAGGACTCTGACTCCAGAATCCAATCCGTACAACAACACGATACTGCGAACCGAGCCATGTAATCAACTGTACTCTAAATATATACATCCTTCGCAGTTGTCTGGCATTGCAATTTCCGCTGTTTAAATTGCCAAACTGAACAATAAAAACTACACCCGCTGGACGGACATCGGTGAAATCACCGGAATAAAGTTTCTTGTTCGAATTTCTTCAAAAGAAATGTGACACCTATAATAGCAATGTCCATGCGTAGTACGCGATCTAAGGGAGGATTTAGATTGGATGGTGAGTGTGTCAGAAAAACGGGTTTAATATCTTCCTGACAATGCAGTATATAGCCCTGGACGTCTCTTTTATCGCCCACTGCGCAATTCTGCCTGCAAGTTCTTGAATAAAACTCCCGCCGGTTTCCCGTCTATTCTATCATTAGACTTTTCTGCGCGGAAGTAATTACTCCTATCGAAGTGGGTAGGCATCTGCCAGTTGCAGGAGCAGCATCAGTGGCCGGCTTTAGTCGGAAATAATACGTTGAACTGATACACGGTTTACACTGAAGAATGTAACTGATGGTGATACACAGAATGATGTCGTGCGATTTGAATGCCTGATGATGTTTTATTCAATATTTCGCTCCGTTAATAAATCTGTAAGGAAAGTACACGTATGCATTTGATAATATATAACTGTATAAATAATAAGCATTGAATTATATATATATATATATCGTTTCTAAAACAAAACTAACGGAAAAGCAATAGAAATGAAACTAAAAAAGAAACAAACATTATTTTCTGTTGATAAATTAAACAGTCCGAATAAATCAGTGATCAAATTTATCCACCAATTGAAACTACAATGAGTAATTATTATAAGTCTTATTATTATTGTCTAGACGCACACTGTATATTAAAACGCAATACCGCGTCAATGAATTTGACACCAGCCTCGCTGCAAGAAAGCAACATCGGTAACATACATGTAGATATTCGCATTTTCAATGCCAGCAGCCTGGCCAATGTAAATGCAACAAAAAGTCAAAATGCGATTATATAGGGTGACACGAAAGTTCGCTCACCGTTTTCAAATTTTCTTATTAAAAAACCGCTCAATATAGATTTTTATAGTTTTTTTTAACCAAGCATAGAAATATTGCGAAATATTGTCGTATTATTTTCAAACAATTATACGAAACGGTTGTGTCGTACAACCGTTCAGTATTTATGTTCGTACTATTTTATAAAAGTTAGTCGAGAGGTTTTAGCAAAGCACGCTCGAAGCGCAAGTAGTTTTCAATCCTTGACGGCCAAAAACGGAATTTTTCAATATGATGTGTTTCCAAAATTTATTATTTAAACCTGTCCGTCTTTAATTCAGTCCACCAGAAAAAATGTATAGACCACTTTGGTGTAGATGATCTTCTCATTTTATAATCCTTGTTCGAACTACTTCTGTTTTGAAGAAAGACTGAAAACAGTCCAGAATTGCGCATTAAAGTCACATAATTCTTAAAAAGAAATATCTATGACGTACCGATATTAAATTGTTCGTCGTATTAAATTGTTTTGTTAAATTGTTACTTAGAAGGGAATTTGAGATGTTTGTGCACAATTTATAGCTATTTTACAGTATCCAAGAGTTTTTGATGTATCCACATACACATACATACATATATCTGGCATGCACACGTTCAAGTCTGCATACAATATGATGTATTAAATGAGCATATATAGACTCATATATGCGCTTAAATAATGGCATCCCATGCGATGTTGCGATACTTAATCACGCGACATATAATCATGCGACAGTTAATCACAAACAGTTAATCACGACAACAGTTAATCACTACGACAGTTAATCACATAGACAGTTAATCACTCACCATTTAATCACACGACATATAATCACACAAAGTAATCACGATTCATGTTAATGAGGATTGATATTGACAATAAATAACGAGCAAAGAACACTAAAATATTTTTTTTTGCAATTTTATGTACTGAGGTGTCCATATAAATGAACACCACAGTACATCAAATAGCAAAGTCAATAGAGCGTCAGTTTATCTGTGTGTACAAGTTTCCAACGAGTCAGCTATGCGAATTAACTATTATATCAATTTAACTATGCGAGAGATGCGCTGATTAAACGCGCATTACTGAAACTCTGATACTTCTTACAACGCCAGTAAGTTTGACCATTTATATTATATTTAACTTTCACATGCTCAAAATTTATCAACAGAACAGTCGGCTTGTTGTTCGCCGATATACCGTAAGTTACATGGTTTTAGATAAGCTTTATAATAATATATTGATTGGGTTCTCCAGAATTTGTCCAGACTGTTTTTGAGACTGTTCACATATTCGAAGTACTAATGATGACATGATTAGGCAGACTATCAATCGTTAATAGTATGAATCGTGATTACTTGTGTGATTAAATGGTGAGTGATTAACTGTCTCTGTGATTAACTGCCGCAGTGATCAACTGTCGTAATGATTAATTGTTTGTGATTAACTGTGGCATGATTACATGGCGCATGATTAACCGTCGCCCTTCCATGCATGCTACACACATAAATATTACATACATTTATACTTAAGAAAGTGATATATATATAATTAAATTAATAGAGTTCATTGAAATTGCATACAAGTAAACACAAATCATTATCGCCGTCTTTGTTTTATGTAATAATTTTGCTTAAAGCGTTTATCGTTTACTAATAATTTGATTTTAAAAATATTTTGCTTCGTAATTTTAAAACGAAAATACTAAATATTAACTGGCGGTTTGCTCTTTCGCCTATAACTTTTTTAGTTAAGCTAGGAAGAGTCGAAGGTGAAATTTCTTTTAAACTGAAATCGTTAGACATGACTATAGTCAATCTCTCAAAACGGCAGAAACAATATAATCAAGTGAAAAACTATTATATGCACAATTTAAGAAGCAATCAAGGCAAACCCAAATATGCACAAGAATTTTATTATCGAGCACAATAATGTGATCAATTATGAAATTTATTGTGTTATGGAGCTTAGTAAAAAAATAACTCTTTTCTCGTATGCTATCGTTTGATGAAATGAAAGCACTAAGATACGGTACATGAAATACATTAATACATTAAGTAAATAGTTTCCAGACTAGTGTCATTTTCGGCGATATTTTTATCAATTTGTCATAGTTTATTATCTAAAACTCATACATTATTAATACGTGAACCCTGAGCTTTAAAAAGTGTCTTCTGGATCGTTTCAGAATTAGGGTATGGCCAAAGAGGGACGTCTGAATTCCGGTGGTTGGGGCACTAAAAGAATTTTGTTTGTGGACAAATTCTGACCAAGCACCGTATATTAGAATATTTCGCGAAGATCAAATTTCTTTTGCGATATTAGCCTATGTATATACTCATCATTAACAAAACTAGTTCATATACAGTTAATTACTTGAGCATATGGTACATGCACTAAGCAAATAAATAATGTCTATTCTTAGTTAAAGCGTATTGTTGATATAAATTGCGGATAAAGTGTGACATTTCGACATTTGGAATTGATTTACTAACTATCATTGAGTAATAAGTATATACATTAATCAAAGTTTTAATTGAAAGTCACCACAGTAGATAAATGCAATTGCGTCACCTAGAACGTTGCTAGACATAGATGAATTATGCAAGTTCAATTTTAGATAAATTGTATATGCTCATCTGATCATTTTTATTTATTTTTGGTTCCATTTCTGAAGTACATGATCTTAAACAGGGAAATCTGTGTTACAAAATAATATAATCCATTATTAAAGTGTCATCTGCTTATGGCTGGAAGATTTGTTGTACGATTGCTTAAACTCTGTGAACTGCTGTTAATATTTCATACAGTTGAGGTGTAATGGATGCACACAGCGTCCGCAGCGCTCGCATCGTATTTTGCTGCACTCATCGTGCTGCGCTGCAAAATGCGATGAAAACAACTCGTTAATAAATGCAGCGCAGTGTCGAAAGCCTTCGTCAGATCGAAACATCTTTGACAGTAAATCACACACTTTTGTTTGGACAGCGGCGTGTAAATCGTCGCCATTAAGTCGTTAGCAGCCGAATACTGGGCCAGATACTGTTGTCAGCGAAATATTGTGAACAGTAGCAACAGTAATAGAGTGTGAAATATGACTGTACTTCTTGGCGAAAATCTGGGCCATATTTGGTCATTGAACTTTGGTTTTGAGATTTGTGTCGTCTGCATTATCTGGCATCGCGCTATTCAAACGGCAAATTTTCAGTGAAAAAGTAAGGATTTAATGTAAATGAAATTTAAATAGAGCTAAATAAATTGATAAGCTGCGGGGATAAAATGATCATAATCAAAGTGTTGTGTCTGGCTGCTCAGACCGATAGTGTTATAAATTCATCACATAGATAAAATAAGTAAAGTTGGTTTCACGCTACTCGCTTGTGTAAGTAGTGAATATTTAGTCGGAAATATATAACTTGTGAGTTAACAATTATTTATCACTTCTGGTATAACAAATTGAACAGATATGATTCAGTATTAATCTCCTCCAGATTGATTTTGTTCTAAGTCACTTTTAATGTGCTGTGTTGTAGTTTCTTATGCCGTCTATAGACTTACTAACTTCTAAATCTGACGAGTTCATGTTTTTTTCACGATCATAAACTTTTCACCCTCGTGTGACGTCGTCATCAAGCAGAAATGACGACCACTGACGTGGATGATTACTTCCCTCTGAACGTCACCGGTCAGCAGCAGTATGACGTCAGAGAACGATCCCTGTTCTACATCAGACTCGCTAACTTCCTGCGTGGATCCATAATCATCCTCATCATCTGCACCGGTGTCGGCCTCAACATCTTCATCCTACTTGCGGTCCTTGCCAACAGACTTCTTCGTCGCAAAGTCGTCAACTTACTCTACTGCCATCTGGCTGTCGTCAACATTATCTGGTGCTTGTCGCTGTTGCCGTTCAGCGCAGCGGTTTGCTTCATCAGCGTCTGGCCAACTGCCAGTTCACACATCGCCATTCATGGGGAGCCTTCGAAACGGGCTTACATCGCCGAAGATGACACCGACGGTGTTCACCAAGAGGATGATGGAGTTGGATCAGATGTGGGACTTGTACATCTCGTGTGGGATAATGAGGAAATCCTGTGTAGTGTCTACTCTACTTCGCTACTTGCCACGGTGCATATCACGGCGTGGACTACTGCCGCGCTGAGTTGGGATAAATATAGAACGATAGCTTCACCGTTTAGGTACTCGACAAGAGCTCGAAGACGTCCTTTGATGTCGGATCTGATGCTGATCTGGGTGAGCGCTGCTGTGATGGCTGGAATCAAACTCTATTTGGATGGAGACTCACGACTTAGGTATGAAATTTATTATTATTTTCTCACTTTGAACATGCGTTACTTAATTAATAACATCGACGATTAAAGTATCGTATCATCGTACACGACATGAAATGAAGGCAGGGTAACTGGCGTCTTGCTAGATTAAAAGTGGATTGAATTCAAATCGGATTAAGAGTGTGATTCATGTCAGAGTCAATGGGCTGTATTTTATGAATAGACTTTTTGGCAGCCGGGTCGCTCATTATAAAACCCTTGATTTTTTCTACATCGCACCTTCTAATAATGTTTTCTTTCTTCAAAAATCGAATGGGCTTGTAGCTATCTGCCACCAAGCAAAGAACCAAGACAGATGATTGATGGTACTCATTCACTTTCAATCATTATCAAATAGTGTCGTTAGCGTAATCTTCATCACAATCATTGTAAGATTATTATCATTGCTGAAGCACTAAGAAGCTCATGAAGGTTAAATTAAGGCATTTCAAGATTTTGAGTCGAGACATTGTCTGGAAACATCAGTGAATTTGTGATCATTTCGGCGTCGTTGTCATTTGTTCACTGTGAAGTAACTTGCCAAAATTCAGTCTTGCATTGTCTCGAGTTATAGTTCGGAACAGAGGTACCTATTCAAATACAATTTTACCGACACATATTGTTATACTGGAGAAATAACAAATTCCTCTATTGATGGAAAAATTCTGTCAAAATTAAGTAATTTTGCAATTATTTGTTGGTGATTTCTATCTTTAGATCTTTATCAAATAGAGCACGAAAATAGGCCAGAGGAAAACAAGTACCTTAATCACAAACAGATCAAACATCAACTGTCTGATTTGATCACGATTTATTTGCGCGAAGTAGCGAAGAGAAACGATTTCGAATCCAAAGCGAGTATGATCTTTTCTTGGTTATGAACTAAAGCCGCGAAGTCTCTTGTCAACGCCTCTAATCTCTTTGCATCTCAGCGAATCCTATAAATAAAACACAGACCGTCAAAAATAGAACTGCACTATTATTATTATCTATTTATAAAATATTGCGGAACGTTGCCTAGAGTCAATACATGGGTATAGAGAGACGCTGTCAATGAGGATGCTTGTAAACATCTACTGCGACGTGGATAAAAATAACACCAAAATAACTTGAACTAGTTGATCTAAATAAAGCTCCACTGCGGTGCTGGCTTATTGTGTACACATAAATATAGAGTGACAATTAAATTAATCATTGGCCGTTGAAAACAGTCAATATATTGCCCCCAGCTCCAACGAATCGATTCTAAAATGTAACAATACTGAAATGGGAATGTGTTGTTTGTGATGTGCAAACTATGGTGATGACGTTTTCGACAGTAATGGGGAGGAGGAGGATGACGTTCGCGATGACAATAACGATGAAGCCGGTGGGTGTGACCGATGACACCGGAACTTGGATATGGCGACCGTCATGCTATAACAGAAATTGATAATGGACATAGAAATTGATAATGGACATAGAAATTGATAATGGACATAGAAATTGATAATGAAAATATAAATTGATAATGGACATAGAAACTGATAATGGTAATAGAAATTGATACTAGAAATTGATAATGGCAAATAGTTCTGTTTGTTGTTGTTCGCTATACACTATAATACTGATTTTGTTAATGACGATTCTATAGACGACGACAATGACGACAACAACGATAATGACGATAATAACAATAATAACAATAATGACGATAATAGCAAGAATAGCGAAAATGACGACGATGACGATAATGACGATGCTAATATCTACACTCGATCACTCAACCACCTTCGCTGTTAACTTTAATATTCCAGGTTCAACTTCTACACGGCAAGCTGTGAGGCCACGCCTTCTTCTGATGGGCAGAGTCAGCATGGGGAAAGATTTGACGTAGCTCGACGTGTCTACTCCTTTGTATCGCGGCTTGTCAGCGTCGTTGTACCTCTACTTCTCATGTCCTTCTGCTACGCTCGTATCTTTAGAATAGCTCGAAGGCATAGTCAACGTATCGTCGTCATGGCAGCCACTCTCGCTCACGTGATCACGCTCAGTGTCGGTGTCGGCAGACGGTATGTACGAGTACGTTCAGTATTGTACTTAACGTCAAATCCACAGCAAGGATTTGTTTTCATAGGTTTTTGACTTCCAATTTTTGTAACCACTTTTGTCAAAATTGTCATTTTTCGTCGGGGGGGGGGG
>JAQFYQ010002904.1:0-11196 GCA_034694885.1 Buchholzia appendiculata
ATATGTTTAAATTGGGTACTCAAATTGCAGTATATGATTGTTGGTATTGTTCTTTTGTTGCATTAGTTTGAAAGTTGTGCTGGACATTGATATATTGTGAAAGCTCTAAGGATATTGCATTAATGTGTGCTCTATTGATATGATGACCTGAATGTGCAATGTGTGCAGCTGTGTACTGAATGTGTGCAGGTCTGTACAACAAGGAGATGTACGATGACGCCGCCGTGGAATCAAATGAAACGACGGTGAGCACCGAGAGCTCCGTGTCTCGAGGTCAGCTGGAAAAACTTTTGCACGGGATCTATCGGACTGTCACTGAGTTCAAACAGTTGGCAAAGTTTGGTATGTACGAGCTGTCTGGACTCAATCTCAAACTGTTCACTGTGTCCTGAGAATTATTGGGTAGACGATCAGTGATGATTTGGAAGACTCAGTTAGAATCTCAGAAACAGTTATATTGTTACTTAGAGGATTTCTTGATTTATTTATTTTGTGATTTATTTATTCCTTGTCATAATGACAGTTTAGATCTTTGATACATATGTATTCTTTGATACGTGTAGTTTATTAGTATAGGAAAGATTTAAATATGTTCTTAGAAAGTCAACTCTTTTATGTTGATTATGTTGCAGAAGATTGGCAACGTTCTTTGGAACATTTTTGGATTATGTAATTTATGATGATGATGATGATGATGATAGTGCTCTGTCCGAAGACAGGTCCTGGCGATGGTAATTTGTCTTGCGTATTACTACGCATGACTCAACCACTGATCCGCTAGGCCAGATGAGCACAGGTGGGCGGCCAAATGTCCTTCCTGTACGGGCACGTAATTTATCCGTCTTTTTATTGGCCAAGATCGATATATTCTTGGATGTGCTGAAATTCCTGGGGATTGGTCAAAATTGTTTAAGATGTTCGTTTATCAATTATATATATTTTTTTTAGTCTGTATCCACACCATTTTATGTAAATTCTTAAATGTTACAATTTCAAATTTACAGTGTATTTACGATTTGTTTGTAATAGTATGAAATAACGATTGATTTGTGGTTTGACCGCATGTTTACAGTGTATATGAGAACATATAGACTAGGTTGTGCCTTTGTTGGATAATAGTATTATTTTACATTCCACATAACCATATGTGATCTGTCAATGTGCACATGTAATATTTGGAGCAGACAGGTGAATAACGTTTCACAATGTGTCTGGGTCTTCAGGTGACGGGTTGTAAACAGATTTGTTTTAGATTAATACTAACTAAAAGCACATTATTCAGATTCATGCGGAATGGTGCAATTATGAGCGAGCGAGGATCTGTATGTGTTCTGTGCGAAAGACTCGTGCAGAGTGTGTGTTCTTGTTTTAGTTCTGCGCGAGGACACTTACCTGTACGAGTATTCGTCAGAGTTTGGTTTCCTGCAGCTTTCGACAAAGACTAGAAACCGATTGAACATTTCTGTTATGCTCGTGGTGCTGGGTGAGTGTGCTATTTCTCTTTCTGTCTGTCTGTGTTTCTCTCTCTGTGTGTGATTGTTTCTCTCTCTGTCTATCTCTGTTTTTTATATCTATTTCTGTTTTTTTTCTCTCTCTCTCTCTCTGTGTCTGTCGCTGTTCCTCTCTCTGGCTGCCTGTCTCTGTTTCTGTGGCTCTGTTTGTATCTGTATTTCTCTCTCTTTCTCTGTTTCTTTGTCTGTTTCTTCTCTGTCTGTTTCTTTGGCTCGGTCTATCTCTGTTTTTCTATCTTTCTCTCTGACTTCGTTTCTCTCTATATCTTTTTTGTTGTTAAATAAATAATATTTAAAAATTATGTTGCTGCTTTAATTAAGTGCATTAACTAAAATTACTGCTAACGGTAATGAAGTGTAGATAACTATATCGTTTGTTGGTTTTGTATAGCGTAGGTTTCATTTAGATGTCCAATTCCCATGTAGTTTCTGTCGAGCAGAACAAACCCGATCTCATTTTCTTCATTTTGACCACGAAACGTCTGCTGTTTAGGGCATCATTGAGCCAGTACTGTGATTGGTTGCAACGTTGCTGTACGGAGATTGCATGTTAATGTGCTGAATCGTGATTGGTCAATGTGTGTTTTAGATCCCGCAAAGGAGGCGTGCATGGGAGGACGGCTGAGTAGGTTCCTATTGGACGAGTTTCTAGGTTACGACGACATCATTCTGTCGAGTCTTCAGCTGCTTGCTGGACGATCAATAGGTACACTAACATATCGGAGTGTTGTAGTGATTGTAGATGTTATAATGATAATGACGAATTTTATAATTATTGTATTGTAATTGTAAACACCGTTTTAACTCTGTGTGAATAACAGATTTAAAAAAATAAAAAATAAATAAGAGTAACTCTTTATGGTCAGATCCAATCTGAATTTTGCTTAACAGAAGAGAGGCTGAGCAATTCCTGTCTGGAAGATGAGGATTGGTCGACTTTTGTTACTGGGGTGAAATCACAAACCGTGTCCATATATAGAGAATTCTTTCTAATCGATGAGGTTTCAAGGATGTATGACAGCACTGTATGAGGATGACTGTGCTGTTATAGAATGGCTTTCACCAGGCACACGGTGCATGCAAAAACAACAGCAATGTTATTGTTTTTAGTACACAGTAATCTGTATATTTACGGTAATTTTGTTAATATGTCATAGTGTTAATAAACAGCATCAGTAATCGTTACAGTTCAAAATAATAATGCTAATTTGCTGCTAATAGGCCTAGTTGTTTAATTACAAAACTTTAGTAATAGTTTTGTATAGTAGCCTAATAACGGATGGCAGTTTGAGTATGAGCTAAAAACAATATGTGCGAACACTGTAAAACTGAATGAAATCTGTGAATAAGTTTTATTAGTTGTATATTTACAAACTATGTGTGAGTAATTGCTTTTAAGCAAAGTTACTATATTTATCTATTTGTTTATGACTGTACAGTGTACACATGGTAAATGAATTGTAAAGAAGATTGATGAGTGGTCAGTTAGATAGGTGATGAGATCTCGTTTGAAAGCCTAAGATAGGGAAATGGTTTGAGGACTGGTTTTTGTTCACTGTTATTTATGTTTAGCTTTTCACCTGGTTTTGAATAAGCATTCTGATGTATATTTATGAACTTATTTGCATTGTTGTGTAGTGCGTATAGTTGCCTATCATTAATATCTTCATCACAAGTATTATTATCACTTTAATCATTCATTATCATCAGCGAGATCGTAACGTTGATCAATTATTAATTTAATTTATTAACTATTGTTAATTAATTATAATTGATTTTATTATTATTTGCTATTATGTAGGATATGCCTGTAACGTAGAGAGTGGCACTCACTTCAAGTTCACCGCTGTGGATGACGCCGACTCGCGATGGTCCTATCTGTCGGCGCTCTTTCTCATGAGCTTATTTGTATGTACACATTCCTCTCTTGCTTATTTCTTCTACTTATCTCCTTCGATGTGATGAATCATGAGCCAGGTTTGGGGCGTTGTACCATCGCTGGCCAGTTTGAGCGCCTACAGGCATCTGTAGCGTGGATGGCTACTAATCTTCTTGTAAAGGATGATACCTGGCCACATTTTTCGCGTTTGGAGGGGGATATTTTGGTGACGTCTAAGATCTATGCTGATTGCTCAATTACTCACTTTAGTATCACTTTACTGATAAAATGTTTCGAATCAACAGTGTGAAAAAAATTGATCTATTAATAGTCCTAAATTATATTAATCGAAATCAGACTTACTTAGGATATAATAATTGAATGTAGATATCAATCGTTTTTGTGTATAGCTGTGTTTGTTTATATCCTGCTAGTGATGGTGTTTATGTGAGTCTTTGTCTTGTATCTGTGTATGTATGTCTGTGTGTGTGTCTTAGACTCTCTCTGTCTCTATGTTGCTGCGATGCTCTCATCATCAAATCTTCATATTTATAGGTGAGGCTATTCTCCCTACTTCTCTTCAGCGTTTTATTGCATTTCTTGTGTAAACTTGTTTTACTCCATTGTTTTAATTAAATTGTTTTAATTTAGTAGAGAATTTAACTGTTTGGAGTTGCATCGTTGAACATTGTTTTTTGTTTTTGTATTTTTCATTTTGTACATTGTGTTTTTACTAATTTGTTTGATGTGCAATATACAATGCGGTTATGTTGTAAAATACTGCTGTGCAAAAATACGTCAGAAGCGTATTTTAGCAGCAGAAATGTTTGCATTGAAAGTACAAAGTCTAAGATCAGAACAAAAACATAAAGTACACAAGCATTGAATCAGACATTGCCAGACGACAAATTCAGTTTGTCAGAATAACTGTGACGAATGTCAGAGCTGATCTGTTATTATTACAGCAATTAATTCAGTTCAATTTTCTTTCATAAGGGACGAGGTATAATTTTTTTTTCTGACAGTGTTTTATTGTTATTGAATGTTTTGAAGTTGAAATCCTGCATCTCTTCAATCGTCTGCTCTTCATCACGTTTCCCTTCGCTCAGCTCTTTATAGCTGTCGCTGCGCTCGTAGGTAAGTTGCGACTTGCCTTGTCGGCCACGACTTAATCTGATGCAAAAATTTGTATCATATTAAGATTATGATTATAAAATTATGGCAACGAGTATAATATACTCGTATAATACACATAATGAGTATAATACACTTTTCTAATCATTATATATATTATATATAATGATTAGAAAAGTGCTAACCAGAGGTTTGCAAGTGATGCAAACCTTGGATTGTGGGCCATGCTCCACGTTGAACCGTGGTCTACGACAGTGATGATGAATAGTTTCAGAGTGAAGGTTTTGAAGTCTGGATTAATGAAAGATCCAAATAAAATAGTAAATAAAAATTAATAGACGATGAGTCTGGCTTTCAATTATGTTGACAGCTGTGTTTTGTGTAATCATCTTCAGCAACATTAGTGGTAGTATTTTCATTATCATGAATGGATGATTTGACTTTTTACCAAATCAAATTTGGAATACATCAGGCAGCTGAGAACATCATGCTGCCGATTTGTAGTCCAGACATAGTTATAAAGTATTTGCTGTACGATTTATTTGCTGTATCAACCCACCAATGGTTGTTTAAAGATGAACAAAAGATGATTGAAGTATTGATTGTGAATTGTATTGATGTCATTTCTTGTTTCGTGCCATCTTTCAAGGTGTCGAGACCCTCATGTCACGCATCTTTACTGAAGAGTCGACGGCGTTCTTCATCATCCTCACTGTCTGGCTTGCCGACCAGTACGACGTCATCTGTTGTCACACGAACATCAGTCGACGCTATTTCCTCAGGTAGTATCCTCATCATCATCAATATTTTATTTAGTTTTTCCTCATCAGGAAGGGTTCGACGGGTTGTCCACTGCCGACGACAAGCGGGTCATCGTTACTAATGCTTTGTGAAGCTACTGACTGTGTTAGCAACATTTACATGGTTTATTTGATTTGTAAGAATACACAAGTATTTCTTACTTGAGATAAATGTTCTATTGTTGTAGTAGTGTTGTTGTTGTATTGTCTTTGTACTATTGAAGTTATATTGTTGTTGTTGTTGTTATATTGTTGTTGTTGTATCATTATTGTTGTATTGTTATTGTTGTATAGTTATTGTTGTATTGTTGTGGTTCTTGTAGTATTATATTTTTGTTGTTGTTGTGTATTGTTATTGTTTTATTGTTGTTGTTGTATTGTTATTGTTGTTGTTGTATTGTTATTGTTGTATTGTTATTGCTGTATTTTTGTCATTTTTACAGTGTTGTTTTTTTGTTATTGTTTTATTGTTGTTGTATTGTCATCATTGGTGTAGTGTTTTATTGTTGTTGTATTGTCATCATTGGTGTAGTGTTTTATTGTTGTTGTTAATGTTGTATTGTTATTGTATTTTTGTTGTTCTGTTAGGTTCTTCTTTCTCTATCACTTCCTCTTCTATGCCTATCACTGTCGCTTCCACGGACAGTTCAGTTCTATCGCAATGGTCAGCTCCTGGCTCTTCATACAGGTATCGATTTAAACACGATTGATGTCTATTTTACTGTCGAAAGGCAAAATGTGATCGGCGTGCTGAATATTGAGCACGACAAACAAAAAACCTTGATTTTATATGATTTGTTTCTTGTCGGTTGCTTACAATAGAATATGTATAATTGATATGTATTATAAGTTGATTCTGTATAATTGACTGTGTATGGATGATTGTGCTTGATTAATTGATTGTGCGATATCGATTGCTTACAATGTGTACAACTGATTGTTTATAATTGATTGTTTCCATTGTGTATAATTGATTGTTTATGATATGTATAATTGATTATTTATTATGTGTATAATTGATTGTTTATTATGTGTATAATTTGTTGTGTATTATGATTGTTCATGGCCAGCTGCGTGGCCGAGTGGTTAGCATGCAGCGCCAACAAGCTAGCAGTACAGGCCGGTCGAGGTTCGCCTCCCAGACAAGAAAACTGCATTAGCTACAGAATCGCAGCAACCTCAGAATAATTGAGTCTTGCCTACTTGAGCAAAGTTCGGAGGGCACCTTGGCTGATCAGAGGTGTTTGGACTCAAATTAGCCAACTGAATACCAATTTAAAGGTATCCAAGTCAAAATGGCACACGACAACAACAATATTGATTGTTTATAAAGTGTATAATCAATTGTTTATGATTCACGTGTGATTGATATCTTGTTCTGTGTTCTCTGCAGCACGCGATGATCTATTTCTTCCACCACTACGAGCTGCCGTCTATCCTCCGTCAGGCAGAACTACATCGGATTCTCGTCCACCACGCAAGTCAGCGTCAGCGCATCGCCGGCACGGGCGGGACGATCAATCAAACTCCTGGCGACTTGACACAGCCGGCTGCTGCTGCTGCAACAGAGCCGGGCGTGGCTACGCTGATGGTTCGGCTGCCGACGCATCTCTCGCCACCACCGACAGCCGCGCCGGGGGCGGAAGAGGCGACGATGAGACAGTTGGTGGCTCGATGGTTGGATGTGCCTGCGGTGGAGGTGGCTAACTATCTCATCATCGGCTCCAACGCTACGGTTAATGGCGTCGCAAGGCAAGCGACTGTGATTGCTCCAGGTGGTACCGAGGGTGTTGATAGGAACGTGGGCGGTGATGCGATAGTGGCACCAGGTGAGAGTGCTGTGGCAAGCAGCGTTGATGTGGGTGGTATAGTGGAGGAGGGGCAGAGAGGTGATGCTTTTGAACAGACTGCAAGTGGAGAGATAGCTAGTGGATGCAGTAGTACTCACGTAGAGGCGGGCGATGAGAGGCAAGTGGGACGCTCTAATCCTGTACATGTGGCCGGTGAGGAGCCGGTGGGAAGCTCGACCACGGTTCAAGTTGCCGGCGGGATACAAGTGGGAAGCACCAATTCTCCACAAGTGGCAGGTGAGGGGCAATTGGGTAGCTCTAGTGCCTTGAAGTCGGTGGATGTGGAACTCTTTCCGGAGGAAATCAGCAAACATGATACTCCAGTTTCTCTGGGAAATGAGCCAAGTTTTGGTCGAATCAATGATCGCTCCCAAATTGCTTCGCGGAGCGATTCATTTGCGAAATCTTCGAGCGAATCTAGTGCTCTCGACAACTCGCCTTCTGAGAGACACGAGACTATTCATAAGGATTTGTCAATCGGTTCTGACCAATTGCGTGCTGTCAATTCTTATGTTTTACACTCGCTAATAGGTAGTAGTCAATCTGTGCGTGGATCGGGAGATGACATGGGTCGGCAATCGGCAGCCGATCTCTCCGAGTCCACACATCCTGCAGTAGTTAGCGCGGACACAGCGATAGACCCTTCTGTTGGTTCCCATGGTGACCGCAATTCACAGTTTTTCGCGAATAGGTCAGATACCGGTGTAAATGAGGAATCTTCGCCAAGCCCGGACATTCTATAATGCCACTTTTAGACAGGTTATTGCTCCATTTCTCTTGCAGATTTAGTCATGTATGGACTAGTTGGAGGTTGAGTGCTGTTTGAAAACTCAGGCGAGGGCATTCCAGATGAAGACTTGGGGTGAGATCGGTGAGTGGTGAACGATGCACTAAACAGTGTGAAGTGGTTTGTGGATGTTATGTTACTGTGATATTTGTCTTAAGTATTGATCAGAGCAGATTTATGTTGTAAGGTTGGTTGAGGTACCTGTTGGTAGTGTTGTCAGGCCACAGTATGATCATGTTGAGTGTCCGGATGGTTCAACCAGGCTGAACATCTGCCTCTAAATGTTCAGTGTATGTGTCAGTTGAATAATATTCTCACCACATGTAATTCAAATGCAGGTCACTGATAGTTTAACGGCCACCTAACCCAGTTTACCAGAACTTTGTCAGTTGTTGTAAATTTTGCTTCATTTACTACGATCCGGTGCTGTGAAGTCTCGTGTTTATTTATTTCCATGTTGGCTTTGTGTATTATATACGTGTTCTTCGGCATGCCATTCCGCATTTTTGTTTTAACCTTAAGTATGCATCCTGACTCTTGTTCCTGCGGTCTCTCCACAAGTCAAAATCACATTAGTTTTCTCCTTATTCGGTGATGCAACACACATTCTAGACTTTCTCATTTTTAAACTTCAATTTTTACTGGCGTTCCCCCCTTCATAAGCAATGACAGTGTCCACTAGCCTTGCAAAACAGAGCGCTGGACGGCAGCAACCCAGCGGAAAAGAGCTGGATGTAATCAAAATGTCTTTTGAACCAAGCTTTTTTCTGCTATCTTCAAGCTCTTTTGCGCTGCAAGCCTGCGAGCTAAGCGGAATCAAAAGCTGCTTTAAAATGGGCGTGTACCGCTAGATCGCTAAGTTAGCCTATTATCGCCACCTTTGGCGCCAACATTGACCAATAGCGTGGAGCGCTTACCGCTGAGCTAGGGAAGATGTCTAATATCGTTAATTGATCTCACGCTAGAATCTAGCTTTAAAAAGCTGGATGAAAGCTAATTTACGTGAAGCTACTGGTCAGGCCCAATGTTTCTCTACCATATATCACACACGTTTTTATGCACCTTTATTTAGACATAAAGGGTGATGATGATGGTAGACATGGATTTAAGCAGTATTCTCTTGCATTTCTTTATTTTGTGCTAGTCTCTTGGACTCCATCTCAGAATGGCTTTTTTTAGCAAACGTGTTACTTGGTAGATTCTGAAGAATGATTGAAGGGACTATAGCTCTGTCAGTTAAGCACTTGCCTTTTGTGCTAAAGGTCGCAGATTCAACTCCCGAGTCAAGCAGTGTTGCCATAAACGAATCGAGCAAATTGATGTATGCTCTGCGTCCTCTGTTATCAGGCAGTATTAGTTGGCTACTAGTTTAAAAGACTAGGTAGGAAAATTACGTGTTTACCTAGCACACTGGTCCCGGACAGGTAAACTTTGCACTAAACAATTCTGAGGGCTGGGGTGGAAGATCATCATCACTCGGTGACATTCTGTCTGGAAGATGCCAACTATTTCACGAAGAATTATTCAGTCCGACAAGTTGTTACCCTGATGTCGGTCAACCCGATGGCAGTTATTGAGAGTTTCTGTGATAAGATATTAGTGATGATCTATGCAGCCTAATGTCTACGATGGAAGCATTCTAGGTCAAGCGATTTGTAAATAATTGTTCACGTATATATATAGCAACATTTTAAGTTTGTAAAGCTTTTATTTACATAATCAATAGGTTTAAATGAATATTTATATAGTATGCAAGTGTGATGTATGTATTTGTTTAATAAATTTGAGAATAACTCGAGATTTTATTTGTAGATTAAACTCCTGCATTGCGTCACGGGATCGCACGTAACTGAAATCCATTGTTAACTGTCTGAATTACTTTGTGACCATATTAAGTGGTATTTTTTCTTTTCATAAATTTTAAAATACTTCCGACATATTTAGAGATAAAACTTTTTGTGTATGTGAATTGGCAATTAGCCACATGGTTAGTTGCGCTTGCTATGTATTGTGGTAACCACAGTGTATGTAAGTATGTGACTTGTACAGGGAATTTACCATACTACATCTGTGGGTACCACATTTGCTAGATTCTACCGTTTGGATACAAGTAGCATTTGCTTTTTTTCGAGCGCCACGTGACCCTTCCACGACATTCCGAGGCTTATTTCAGTTATAAATACAATTGTTAAAAATTCGTTATTTTAAGCACACCAATATTTGTCAGCACGATTAAAAATCGGTAGCTTCTGGTCCTGGCAATTTTAGTGTTTAGACTGTTCTATGTTCCTCGTGTGCTAATAGAACTTGTATGCTCACTCTTGAGGCCCGGCTCATATTTCAAATGATTTAAAATCACTGGTTAGCGCTCACTCTTAGCATGTTTTACTTTAGCTTTTGCGCACGTATTTGAATAGTTTGTATTGGCCATTTATCTAATATTTATTGCAATTTATTACTTTCAGTGATTTTGCTGTAGATTTAATATTATCACTAATTTCAAATACCCGCAACCAATGCATGTAGATGTTGAATGTGTTCCAGGTTGAGGTTATTAATGTCATGCTTTCCCTTTATGTAAATATAAATTAAATTGTGCATAATTATGGTGACAAGCATGCGCGTCGATCCACTGTAGCCCGAGAGGCCCGAGCCTCACCAATATTTGCTATGTGAGGCCCATTAATACAGCGGGCCTTATCAATAAATGGGATTTTTACATTGTGAGCCTCACCAATGTTAGTCATGGATCGACGCCCCTGCTGACAAGTGTGAACGAGAGAAAGTTTTGCGTTCAATGCTCCAACATTATCGTTAGGTTTGAAGCTGAATGTGTTTAAGTGAATGCATTTAAGGGGTAGAATTTATTGTACATTTACTATATTCTGATGGTACTACGTATGAACAGAAGAGTAACACTGTTGCATGTGCTAGTTTTTGTGTGTATTCTTTTTCCTGCAATACCTTCTAATCAAAATCCAGTCGGAAAGTTTGAGTCTACGTATCTCTGATCAGCCTAGGTGACCTCTGAGTTTGCCCAAGTAGGCAAGACTCGATTTCAGAGGTTGCTGCGATTTTGTTGCCAACTGTTCGCCTCTCAGTTGTCCTGTCTGAGAGGCGAACTTCGACCCGGTTTGTACTGCGAACTTGTTGGCGCTTCATGCTAACCACTGGGCCACTCAGCACTGGGCCATGCAGCGCTGGGCCGTGTAGCACTGGGCCATGCAGCACTGGG
>JAQFYQ010002905.1:0-11196 GCA_034694885.1 Buchholzia appendiculata
CCGGCAGAACACTAATGATGATGATGATGAATTAGCAAAGTAAATATAAAAATATAACATAAATTGCAACGTTTGAGACATTCACTTCACAATTTTATAGTCACTTTGATAACACTGCTTGTTTGATAGGCCTACTGTGCTTTCAGTTTCAGTAAAATCATGCACACATTATCAACTTCCAAATTTCCCATACAGACATATTAACATCTACAACATTTGGTGGTCCAAATCTCAAATAACTTTTTCAGACAATAACTTGGGAGGAAACGTGTAAAACAATAATAAACAATATATAATACACCACAAACAATACGCCGACGTACTTCGCTCTCGATGAAGAAGCAGATGAGATCGCGCATGAACGGCGTGTTCTCGCTCCGTTTCTTCCCCTTCTTGCTGCGCATGTTCTTGGTAGCGTCGTCAAGCTCTCGCGAGAACAGCTTGACGTTGAGGAACTCTCCGGCCGCCTGTGCGACGCCTCTGTGTGAGGAGTACACGAGCTCGTAGACGTTCTCACAGTCCTTGCTCGTCAGCACGTTCTCACTGAACCTGCAAACACAACTCTCACATCCAGTCATCCAGATACAATACACGGACATCAAACCTTTAACATTTCTGGTTTATTCTATGGTATAGAAGTGCATCTTAAGTGCTAGATATGTGTCGTAGATATATGCATCCAGAGCGAAGAATGCATAGATTCAAGTGAAGAAACAAAGCCCAGCTGTCTTACTCTAAACACAGTTTAAAGAAAAATAAATGAAAAGATTTAGCAGACATGGTCATGTTCTACGTCAGAACAACCTGATTGACAAAACTGTTCCAACAATTTATTGCTTAGCATAAATCTGGATTTATGGCCCTTGAATGATTGCTGTTTATGTGATGGATGAAGTTATGTATCCAGAAGGAGAAAAGCCAAAGACAAGTGTAGAAAGATTTGGATGGAGCGTGTGTGATCGGATATGAAGAAATTGAACCAAAATGCAGAGGCTGCACATGGAGAGAGATAAGAAAATATTCATTGTTGGAGACACCTAACCGTTTCCGACAAGGAAAAACTGACGCAAAATTATGATGATTAATGATGATGCTGATAAAAGGATAAGCATACTTGAATATGCTGATGACCAGCTTGACTGCTTGCACTGCCACTTCATATTCCTTATCCAACGTCATCTCCACAATACGGTCCTGTTACAGACATACAACAACTGCATCTCTAGCAGATACCAACCTATAACATCATTGAACATGCAATGTAATTCAGCATAAACAAACAGTATTGATTGTAATCATTAAAGCCAATTTGCATATTTCATCAACTTGCATACATTTACAAATAACTATGCCAAACTGATGAGGAATTAAATTAGAAAAACTTTTCATGAAAAACTGCAGTGCACACTGATCGCTAAGAACTTAGGTGTTGCTATGTATCAGATAACATATCACCATATCATTTTAAATCTTGCAACACAAGTCGATTAATATTTTAATATGCATCACCTGAGGTGCACCTGGTGCTCCAGAACCGAGACCGCCGTCACATTTAACCGTCAATAAAATATGAGGAAAGGCAATACTATATAGTTTCAAATTAATTCACATTATCCTTCATAAGTGAACATCATATTTCCTCCATATCTTATATCCCAGTCCAAGGAAATATCACACAGCAAAGAAAACAGAAATTAACTATCAAATTTGTATCACAATTTATTTTCTAAAGCAATAGATTTACTAACATAAATAGGTTATTTCAAAGATCAATTCAATAACTATTTTAAACCAAAACCATCCACAATTTCTTAAATTTATAACACCATTTAAACCAACAATTGAACAGAAAACCTACTTTGAAACGATTCGTAAAGAGCTCCAGCTTCGGTGTCAGTTCTTCTGTGTCGTAGAGAGGCTGCAGGCATTTCAGACAGCACAGACGCACTTCTCCGATCTTCAATCAAAACAATAAAACTGAACTAGATTAATTTGAGTTCAGGTAGGCTACAAAATCCCTGCTAGCTACGATCTAAGCCACTCATAGCACACTTTTACTTTCTAACTGAAAGAAATATACTGAGAAAAAGTAATCACAATCCGGTTGATCAATAAACCATGTTTATAGAAAATTCTGTATCACAGTCAGTAAATAACATACGCGGTCGTAGAGGGTCCAGCCGATGTACTTGAGATAACTGTCATCCAGGAACATGCTTGGATATCTCTTCATCCACACACCGATCTCATTCGTACAGATCGCACGAATGTCTTGCTGGGAATCACTAAACACAAACCAATCTCATTCGTACAGATCGCACGAATGTCTAGCTGTGAGTCACTAAACACACACCAATCTCATTCGTACAGATCGCACGAATGTCTTGCTGGGAATCACTAAACACACACCGATCTCATTCATACAGATCGCACGAATGTCTAGCTGTGAGTCACTAAACACACACACCAATCTCATTCGTACAGTTCGCACGAATGTCTTGCTGGGAATCACTAAACACACACCAATCTCATTCGTACAGATCGCACGAATGTCTTGCCGGGAATCACTAAACACACACCAATCTCATTCGTACAGATCGCACGAATGTCTTGCTGTGAGTCACACACACACACACCAATCTCATTCGTACAGTTCGCACGAATGTCTTGCTACAAGTCACTAAACACATCAGAAATACGCACAGTAAAGAGATGTAAATCATCTCGACAGTTGAACGAAACAAATAAATATGACAATTATAGTTACAACGATCACAATAAGATACGACAAATTATGATCAGAAAGCGTACAATGACGACGACAAGGAAACATACAACAACAATCCTGATCCTAAACTACACGTCAATCAAACTTTTTCAACAACTAATATTTAAATGTCAAGTTTTTATGAATTAAATAAGTGAGCACTGCCTGTTCTCTCAGCCACTGAACTACATAACTATATAATACTGTATTAAACTATCTTAAATAAATTTCCTTCACTAAACAGATTTACTATCCTGTGGCTAAAGCAGAACTCAAATCTTTTATTCAATGATACACTAATATTGCGAAAGAGCAACTGTTTGGAACTGACCGATATCTGTGAACAAAGACTCCCTTGAAGATGTACATGAGCATGTGACGGATCTCCTCCTGGTTTTCCTCAGTCTACACACACATCAGTAGCAATGTAACAAATCTTAATAATTGATTTAAAAATGACTTCACCTGATAAGACTACAACTTTAACAATGTCAAACTCTCACACAATTCAAAAGATATTAAAAATTAAGTGAGCATAACCAAACCTTAATCTAAAAAATAGCCATATCAATTAATAAATTACTTAAAACAAATATTTATGCAATAAAGATCTATACACCATAAATTTTGCACAGCTTAGATATTGTCAGATCTAAATGCCAGCTAGGATTCATAAAATCCAATAAACAATACTCAACATTCTTAGTAATTTTTACTTAGTCCCGAAGAACAATGTCGAAGATACTGCACATTCTGACTTGCCCAGAAAGTTAAACAGCAGTGCTAGTAACATATCAGAAGCATTTGATAAATAAGTCATGGCTGAAATACATTGAGCTGCATCATTATGGTACAATTTTGATTACAAATTTATAAAAAAGATCAATAAGTAATGACCATGTATATTTATCATTAAAGACTAACCATGTTACACAGGAAGCGAATACAATTAAAAGTTAAACAATTATTCATACCTCTTTTCTTTTCTCCATCAGAACCTCGAGTCGTTCACTCGCCTGTCTACCCTTGGCTTTCGCCCGCTCGATCTCGTACTGGCGCTGTGTGTGGTCGAGGTTCACGCTCAGATTCAGTGCGACATCCACAAGTGCTGTCATCAGCTTCATTGCTGAAATATTGTTCAACAGATCATATACAGGTCTAATATACGAGTGTAATGTCCATATGCACAATCTCGCAGTACGCTTGAACGTCTCTGCGCGCATGTGTGCATATCACTACGCGACACAAAAATAGCAAATGCCAAATTAATCGAAAGTCTGCTTATTGAATTTCAAAATATTATATACATACGTATTTCACACAAATTGCGTAAAAAATTGATGGAAATCACAAACATAAAATGAAAGTCCAATCTGCAAAAAAGTATCAATTGCAACGGTCACATGGAACAATCGTCGAAAAATTAAAATGAAGTGCACTTCCTTAACAATTTGCAGTTAATGAACACTTATTATTATTATGTAAGGATGCTCTTCCTGGAAACAACAAATCCCATTACTGTTGTGGTCAATGAAGAAACCGAAGCCAACATGCGAAGAACAATTGTAAGTCCAAACATCAAAAGACCAACACACACAGACTGAGTGTTTCAAGCAGTGTTCGAAACATCCAGGGGGGGGGGATAGTTTGGAGTTGAGGGATTTACTCCCCTGGGTTGTACTATCTAGTGTGCTAGTGTGAACAAGGTGATAGATACTACCTGCAAGTGTGCTAGTGTGTCGGAAAGCCCGGACCTGAGAGTCGGTCAGTCCGGTCAGTAACGCGATGACATTGTCCATCATGTACTGGTCGTAGATGATACTGTACTGACACTGGTGGACAAGAACGTGAATGAACTCACAGAAACTAGACCGAAACTTCTTGTAACCCGGTCCGGCCATAATCAACGGATAGTCACCGCTGTCCTGTGACCAATCACAAGCAGGTATTCAATAAAAGGTTACATACTGGCCAATCACAGCAAAGTATACGTTCGTCATGATTATTTGAGATCTGTATTACAGCAGGTCTTTAGCTGCTCAGCTTCTCCATGCGTCTCTATCTTCTGACATTTTTTCATATTTCTGTAAGGCCTTCTTTTGATCCATTTAGCGCTTTCAATTTCTTGATCTATGCCTTGACTTACTTCTTCACCGGCATTCTTCCCTCCAATAATGCTTATAGATTATATTAATGTTTGCCATTTAACTGCACTACATGTCTCCAACAATAAGGTTGTTCAGTAGAAAATTGAAAATTCTCATTGGCCCTGTCAAAGTACAGTCTAGAAAATGTGCTAAAAAAAAATCTGACAGAAAAGGCGTGTGAACTACATTAATTTAGTCAAATAAAGACCAGAAAGCACACGCAAGGAAACTTCAAAATAATTATATATTATAATGGAAATGATAGCTAATGTTATAGCACAAATCAATTGACATTATTAAATAGTTTGGTAAACAAATGCCGTTTAGAAGAATCCATCAATAAAGTCTACTGAATGTAACAATTTAAAAAATAGATACCTTAGCTAAACTTACAATAAATAAATACCACAATATTATACTTTATATGTTTTAAATAAAAATTTCTACGATTGCAATCCTTGAAAACACATGTCCATCAAAAAACCTGTTGCACCAATCTTTAAACAAATATTTTCCTAGATACATAGTACGACTGAATGCAAGTAGACGTACCTCATCAAACTCTTCCGTCATCTTGCGGATGATCTCTGCATGTTCCATGTTGTGATACATGGTGAGGGTGACGCGGCCCTTGCAGCCCGAACACTGGATGAAGTACTGGATGAGATCCAGCAGAGCTTGATCACGATCTTGCTTGTACGCCTCGATCCAGTTGTCGACCAACTCCTGCGCATGTCAAGCAACAGTCAGCACCGGTCAAGCAAAGCAAGTCAGCAACGCAGCAGACAACAACGGTCAAGCAACGCAACGGTCAGCACTGGTCAAGCAATGCAACAGTCAGCACCAGTCAAGCAATGCAACAGTCAGCACCGGTCAAGCAATGCAACAGTCAGCACCGGTCAAGCAATGCAACAGTCAGCACCGGTCAAGCAATGCATCAGTCAGCAGCGGTCAAGCAATGCAACAGTCAGCAACGGTCAAGCAATGCAACAGTCAGCAGCGGTTAAGCAACACAATGGTCAGCAATGGTCAAGCAATGCAAGTCAGCAACGCAGCAGACAACAACTGTCAAGCAACACAATGGTCAGCAATGGTCAAGCCACAGTCAGCAACAGTCAAGCAACGCAATGGTCAAGCAACGCATCAATCAGCAACGGTCAAGCTACACAGTCAGCAACGGTCAAGCAACGCAATGGTCAAGCAACGCATCAATCAGCAACGGTCAAGCTACGCATCAATCAGCAACGGTCAAGCTACTCCACAGTCAGCAAGGTATGTCGCATCACCAGCAATCAGTGTCAACAACGTCGGGTCAGCAGTTCGAATAGATTACTTCTCTGTGGAATTTCTCACATGTACGACATTACTGCAATTTGTGAAACATGAATCAATAAAACTAACTCACTTTCAGAACAATGTTCAAATTTATATCTCTCGCTTTGTTTCACAAAAATAACATGCAATATTTCGAGTGATAAATATTTCACAACAGCTACATAAACAATATAACAAATTGTACGACTAACAAAAAACTTCACAGAATCCGAGAAAGACAACGACAACAGCAACCATTTGACGTTGATCTCAAATTTATTATAGCTTTGCAATGTCCGTTATGGCACGCACGTCACATGTGAAAAGAAATGCTACTTACATCATAATACTTATAGACAAAGCAACAAGAGAATAAATCATGTTCGAACCATGTGCGAGACGTTTCCATTCTTGACGAGCGTGTACAGACTGTCGTCCCCTTCTCCGGTATCTTCTTCCTGCACCTTACGCTTCACCGCACTTCTTGAGCTCTGACTCGCTTGAGCTCCACCTGGCCTGCGACCTCGTTTCCCTGTTGAACCCTGTATCAAATTCCATCACTCCAAAATAGAAATTATATCACAAACAAGTACCGTAACAGATTACAGTAATGAATGGTTAGATGGCGATACAAGCTTATTAACTTTAAATGGTCCACTCTGAATCTGTTATTCAATTTCTCTGGACATCATTAATAAGATCTGAAATGTGATACTGCCAATTATGTGTATAAGCGCATACATTTATTATTCATACGTCAAGAAACTGTGGCACTAACGAGTAGACAAAGACAAAATATAATATTCTAACAAATAGTTTATCAAAGACATAATTCAAAATAGTATGCACAATTACACGGCAATAAAAAAAATTCATCAACATACTTAGCAAGGAAGATATTTCAATACAAATAAGAATGAAATTGATTCATAGAATACAGAAATAATAAAATAATAATATTAATCAATTGATTAATAATGAAGAACAACTTCTGACCTGTTACCAACTGAGCATTCCACAATAAATGTACCCGAGAAATGAGATACACCGGGAAAAAAAATTCACTGACAACATTTACAATGTCAGCATTTATGCAATATGCACTGTACAAAAAAATGGAAAGTAACGTCCACATACTTCCCCCGGATCTGCTCGTGGTCGGCCTCGGCGGGCCGGGGCCTTGACCGGTTCTACCTCGGCATCACTCTCTGAGTCGTGCCTGCAAGCAACATTCACATGCAGTTGAATTGTACATTAGAAATGTATTGTCTGTATGCTGTATAGTTTCTGATGCCGACGCAAAGGAAGGTCAAATACCTTATCGGTGGAAAAGAGCTCAGCGCGTGCAAAATGTTCGTACCCCACACTCAAGCCAACCATCTTAAATAAATTCACACATCAGTACCTACCACTATCCTCACCGCATCAACACAAAGCACTAGCACTCACATGTCGTTACGTTTGGAAGAAACTGATCATGTGTTATTATTCATGTTAAACTTCAAGATGCTAATTATTATCAATACATACTGGCTATGGTTATTTGAGCAGGGCTAAAGTACACTATATCGAGTCATTCTATTGAATAACCTTCTGGTTTTTTTTATATAATTTGTAAAAAATTCACACACATATGTCAAAGATACTGACCACTATACCCATAGTGTATAGTGTTCTGGTCATTTTCATATATGAAACCACTGGTATCTCGTTAATCAACTTCCCTGTCTTCTGGAACCCACTTAAATTTATAAACTCACACTCCACAATATAACTAATTCCCAGAGAAAAGAGAAATCCGTGCAGACCTCTACTGTGTAGTCTATGTATCATAGCCCACAAAACCACGGCCTAATGATTAGTTATATAATAATCAGTATTTCAAACAACAGCGGGCTTCAATGATTTCTAAAGTTCGTTTGTTATTCGCTAATCCAGATAAAATCTTTGTCTAAATAAGGTTATCACAGTCATTTTGACAGCATTTTTAAAATATAAAATCATTTTTTAACTAAAGGGACTAACAGATACATTACAAACTTGCCAAAAAACAAATGCTGCGGAAATTTTAAAAAGTTAAAGTTTCTGCATCGTTTTTCACAGATCACCGAGTGGTTAGCGTGCAGCACTAACAAGCTAGCAGTACAAACCGGGCGAGGTTCGCCTCCTAGCAGGAAAACTGCATTCGTTACAAAATCGCAGCAACCTCGGAACAATTGAGTCTTACCTACTTGGGTAAAGTTCCTAGGCTGATCAGAGGTGTTTGAACTCAAACTAGCCGACGGAATACTGATTAAAGGGTATCCCAGTCAAAATGGCACACGACAACAAAAACCGAATGTTTGTAGGCCAAACTAGTTTTCATTTTTGCATGTTGTAATTATGCGCCATTATTTATACATCGGCTACTTTCTGCAACCATAAGCATTCAGTCAGCCAAACAAATAGAACTACAACAAATGACAGCTAATAATACTTTACATGGAGGGACACCGTTTCCTTCTCACGGTTTCAGCTTTCATAAAGCAAACTGGTAGGGTTACCTTCAAATCTCAAATATAAAACCTACAATACAACAAATATATATTTTTTAAATCAGTTCATCTGGAAGCAAATTGTCCAGCTAACTACCGAAGGCTTACATTTCTGCCGACTGTTCTGCCAAGTCCGAGTCGTGCTCCGCAGCCTGTCGACGCTTGCTTGTTGACAAGTTCTCCATGGCGGCCATCTTAGACCTTCGAACTGGACGAGCCGGCATCGCCATTCTCCAATGATTCGCTCGTACAGATCTATTTAAACATAAATATAATATCATCAATACTACTGACGATGATTGAGGTTATCCAGGAAACCGTCGAAAGGGACAAAAGTTGAAGAATTTGTTCAAAAATTAAAGAATATTACAAGCATCAAGAGTCAGGTAATAGGCAGATTCTGTAACTTCGGAAAGTTTCGACTTCAGACATTTTATAGAATTTGTGAGACATTTCTGATGAATTTGTCTAAAATGTCCTTTTCCCATCCAAACTCTGGTAACTATACAGTAATATCTACAATAGTTGGTGCTTCAAACAGTCCTAACAAGTCAACAACAAATAACACAGACATTCAAAGCACCATCAAATGTAACGCAAAGTTCAATGTGGATGCAGACCGAAGCCCATAAACTATGGCATGTTCCCATCTATACAAGGGTGAATCTAAAATGCGGAATTCTGATGGCGAAATTGCAGAATCCTTGTTGTTGAGGTTCAGCCATACTGAAACAAAATAACGATTTGGCTAAAACATTGTCATTAATTTTTATATAATTTCCTCAATTTTCCCTTCTGCAGTCTGCACTTCCAATATGAGAGTCACAATGATCCATTCACAACTATTTCTGCATTTTAGGCGTTGCAGATATCCGCTCTTCCGCAATCCACACTCCAATACAATACACAATTATAGGGGTCCGCTAACCACTATACATTACATAACACAAATAAAAAAAATCACGTTTATTAATCGTTTTGCACTTAATCGTATTAATCGTTCTCGTTTTACGTCAGATTTGTAGCAACGTGGAACAGGCCACCTGATCATGTCATATTGAATTCCTCTGTGAATAGTTTTAAAATAGTCTAGATGAATCTTGGAGTAATCAGGCTATTGTGTATAATTACGAAGCTAATCTAACCGGTGTTTTCAAGTTATGATGTATTGTATATTTGTATAATGTATTTATATTTGTACATCATGCATGATAGCATGATATGAATATAGAGGCTCACGCCTACATCCATTAAACACGTTACGCTACGTTACATTAATGGGACGGTGTGACATCTAATATGCGAAAGAATATGCAAAAATTACAATAATTAACAAAACGTCCGGGGTAAAACTTCGAATGTGTTTTAGTATTTTTACACACTTATAATAATTTGTAATTTCACATTTTACACATAGCAGATCACACATTTTACACATAGCATATTCCAGATTTCTAGAACTAATGGTAACATTTTATATTTCTATTATTTACTTTTGAAATGCTTAATTAGGTTAATATTTTACATTAAATAATTTCATTATTTACTTTATACTAATGTTTTTCCGCCATGACACAAAACAAACGCGGGCTGTTCTCGTACGTTCAGTTTCTTTTTATTCGTACAAAGTTACAAATTATGTCACCAGTTCCTAGACAGAAAGGTGTCAACCTCTGCAGTAACGTAGATTTCTTTGCTATGGACTCGGTGTTTTAAGTAGGCCATCCGGCATGGAGATTTAGGCAATAGAAACTAATAAATATAAATGAGCCTGAATCTAAAATAGCGTATTATTAATAAACGTAACCATAGGCGGCGCGTATCAGGGGCTTAGCCTAGGGCTAATTAGCCCCACAAAATTTGTTGAAACCACATTTTTTACTGTATTTTGCCTCCAAAAACGTCCAATCTCCCCGCCCCACCCAGGAAATAATTTTTTTTTGTTCAAGGATTCTGCAGGCCCCTAGGCTCCTCCCCGCTCGTCAATTTTTGTATTGATACCCCGCTACGCCCGCCTCGTTAAAAAAATTTGGGTGCCCCGCTACCCCCCACCCGATCGTCACAAAATTGTTTATGCGCCGCAACCCCCCTGCTTGTCAACAATTACAGCCCCCCTCTCAATGAAAATGTCTAGCGCCACCTATGAACGTAACGATACTATGTTTAAGGTGATTTAACGTGATTAAACGTGACGGTCACTATCCAAAAATGGGTAGACGCCATAGGAGGGAAGAAAATCACAAACTTATATAAACCCCCAATCATTCTTAAACAAAAAATCAAGTTGAACTTGAAAAAATGTTGCACTATTACAGGTTATTACATCCTCAGGTAAACTACTCCAGATTTCTGCCACCCTGTTTGAAAAAGCAAATTTCCCCACATTAAGTTCTAAACCCCTTTTTGATACACTTTTAAACTATGTTCTCTTAGG
>JAQFYQ010002906.1:0-11196 GCA_034694885.1 Buchholzia appendiculata
TGGGTTTTCGGCAGTTGTAGATACACGGCTGGGTTTTCTTTTTCCGGTCCTTCAGCCTGGAATGGCTTATCGTTTGACACCCGTGAGGCAGCGATGTTAGGCGTTCTTAAGTCCAAGCTCAAGACGGAACTCTTCTCGCTTTCATATGACTGTTGATGCTAGTATTCTTGTGTTTGGACTGTTTTTGCTTAACTTAGGTTTTTAACTTTTGTAAAGCACCCTAGAATTGTTTTAACTTGTCACGGTTTTAACTTGTCATGGGGAGGAAGTTGGCCTGTTTGTTATTATTATTATTTTTATTATTGGTTTTTGTAAATTTATATATATTTAGCATATATTTTGGTACCATACATGATTTTGTTGTTTTCGTATGCGTTGTCATGTGTTCAATATGAAGTCAGCCATTCAACAGCAGCTCAGTCAGCTTTGCGCAGTGTTGCAGTACATCTCTTCAACCTGGCAAGAATTCAAACAATGTGATATGATTTAAGATTCACCACATTCATTCAAGTCACTATCTGCCATGTCTCATCAGTCAAGACAGTACTTGCTCAGTCTCTTTTCTGTCTGAACACGGTTTAACAACTTTCAAGATTTGTAAATCGTGAACGGAGCGAGATAAAGAAGTACAAACCTGTGTACTTTGTGCTATGACTGACATCGAAGGAGTAGAATTTGTACATTATTGTGAACGTTGTTTATTTTAGAAAATATTTTTATGTTATAGTTATTGCTATACTATTTGGTATCAAATGTTTCTGTATATGTTGTGTAGTGAGGTGGTGAAGCATGATGAGTTCTTGAATCTGCCGGCTGCGCAGGTCGGTAGACTGGTGTCCAGCGACAGACTCATGGTTCCCTCCGAGGAACAGGTTCGACTCTCTCACACGTGTGCTCTACTTAGACCTCCTCCGTTTAGTTGCGTTGCTAAATAGTTACGATTTTATTGTTGTAGAAACGAGATAGCGATGGAATTAGGATGTAAAAATTGAAACAATTATGTCATTTTTAATCGCAGTTGACATTATAAACTGATTTACTTTGCAAATTTTTCAGGTTTTAATTACCGTCATCATCTTCAACATTTTATGCTGGTTTTCTGTGTCATGAAGGGTTGGGTGTCTCCAAAATTTGGAATTTTATCTTTCATTGTTTTAAATGGAATTTGTATGATCTGAGAGAATGAAGAAGGAAAAAGTTTGAGTTCAAAGGAACACAGACGCTTTGAACATGGCGTTCAAAATGCATGGCCGGTGCTAGTTGTAGGGGATAACTGCTTCGATGTTATTCACCAACATTTACTAGCCCCTTGAAACAATTTAGCAGGTTATTATATAAGCAAGTTTTTATTTGTATGAACTGTCTGTAAAGTAGGACTTGAGGCTGTGTCGAGGTAAAAGATAAATGTCATGACTATTTTTTATTTGAAATAAGCTAACCGACTCATTTGTCTTTGTAAGTTTTAAATGTCATGACTACTTTGCATTGAAATTGAAATAAAATACTGAATTAATTTTACAAATTTTAATGTTATGACTACTTTGAATTGAAATAAACTACTCAATTAAATTTTAAATATCATGACTATTTGCTTTGAAACAATCTACTCAATTTTCTTTATAAATTTTAGATGTCATGGCTACTTTGCTTTGACATGAAATATCTAAACACAAACCTTCCATGTTTAGCCACCAATTGTCTGCGTAGGTATTTGAGGCTGTCGTCTCGTGGACTATGCAAGACGTGGAAGCTCGCAGGGATCTCATCTCTCAGCTCATGGAACACGTCAGACTCCCGCTCCTCTCTCAGGATTTCCTCATCCAGAGGGTCGAGGACGAACCGCTCGTCAAGAACAGCGTGCGCTGCAAGGACTTTCTAATCGAGGCGATGAAGTTCCATCTCCTTCGTCCGGAGCAGAAGCAACTCTACACGACCCCGCGTACAAAACTACGGTCCCCGGCAGGACTGCCCAGGGTTTGTTTCCATGGCATTGAGCCCACGTTATTTCTATCTTTATTTGTTAGGATAGTGAGAGAATAATTTTATTCGGGGGGGGGGAATCAATCAAATATTATTTGCATTTTAATGATATTTTAAAAATGGTTCTATTAATATGTGTATTACTAAGTGAAGCAGTATTGGCGGTCACATTTATCCATTACTTTGATTTGTTTATGTAGGTGCATTTTACAGAACTTTGTCACTTAGTTCTGAAAGTCTTGAATTGTGGTATTTTGTTTCATAAATTGTCTATTAGTTTATTAAATAACAGCTGCCTATGCCTTAATGTTTGTCCCTATGTCATGCACTTAATTGTTTTTAAGACCTTTAGGTTTGTATTAACTCTATTACTCTACTCATTGATTATTTCGTAAAGATGATATCTCTAACCGTATCCATCTGCGAGATCATCCCGCCTCTGATTCAGCTCTTGTTGTTGAAACATGTGCGTGTTATCAAGTTTTGTTTTGTTTTGTATTGTATCTGTTTGATGTCTGTTTGGCAGGTACTGCTGGTGATCGGCGGTCAAGCTCCGAAAGCTATCCGTAGTGTCGAGTGTTACGACTTCAAGGACGAGAGATGGCGCCAGCGGTCAGACATGCCTTGCCGACGCTGCAGATGTGGTCAGCATAAACATTTATATCTAGATCCACCGCTATTGCTTTTCTTTGTTCTTCATGCTTATTTACTTTGGATGTTTACATAGTGCTTTTGTATGTAAAAAGTAAAGAAATGCTGTAACTGCTAATTTATAATTGTAATAGTTACAATTGTTGGTAGTTTTAATTACTATATAGTATTGGATCTGTTTAAAAAATTGCCAACTTGTTTGTATTTGATTTATATCCACCATTCAGTCAGACTAGTCATGATGCAGCATTGTGTTTGAACGCCAATAGATAAGCTAATAAATCTTGTTATGTGTTCTTGCCTGTGTCCAGGCGTTGCTGTTATCGGGGGCCTTGTCTACACGATCGGTGGGTTCAACGGGTCGCTGCGGGTCAGAACGGTCGACGTGTACGAGCCGGTCAAGGACACATGGTCGTCCATCGCGAGCATGGAGGCACGCAGGTCCACACTTGGGTCTGCGGTCCTCAACGGGCTCATCTACGCCATCGGAGGATTCGACGGTTCATCAGGTACAACGCTGTTTGTGTGTGCGACTGTACTTCTGTTCATTGTTTGCTTTTAATTGTTCGTCACTGCGGTGTGTAAATGTCATGACTCCTGTGTGTAAGTGTTATGTTTGCAATCGTTCATCACTTCACTGTGTAATTTGTCATCACTGTATAACCGTTCATCGATTCATTGTGTAAACGTTATCTGATACCGTTTATCACTTTGCGTGTAAATGTTCATCAGTTGAACAGGCAATTGTTTTATGAATGTTATTGTTCAACGTTGAAAGCTCTGATGTTTATAAAGTATAGGTTTTCTTGTTAAACTCGATATGAAAGCAATTGTTAATTTATTCCTCTTTTAACTGTGTTAACGATGTAAGTAACAGTACTTACAGGTGCTGACCTATTTGCATTACCTGTATGTTGATTGAGTTGCTGTCTGGCTCATTGCATTGTAGGATTAAACAGTGCAGAATATTACGACCCTCAGACGAATGAGTGGCACTTGGTGGCGTGCATGAGCACCAGGAGGAGCAGTGTCGGTGTCGGAGTCGTCGCAGGTTTGTTGCCGCTATTGTGTGTCGGGGGACATTTATTTCTGATCTATAAATTTGTTGTAAGTGGGGCGTTGAAATGGCATGATTCTTCTTCTTCTCTATCTGACTATAGTAATGTCGTTAATTTAGCTTGAAGTATAAGCCAATGATGGATTGTTGGTAAAGTTTCACCGGTTTACAATCTGTAGCAGGTCCTGATTGATTCACTTTTAGTTGATAAACTTATAGCGTGCAATCAGAAATAATATTAAAGATTTTGCTGTCTCTCTTTCTGTGTACGATTGCTTTTTGTCTGTTGCATTAGATGAATATATCTGCCTCTCTATGTCTACTTGTCTGTCTGCCTATGTTTGCTTATGTATCAGTTTAGGTCTGCTTGTCTGTCTCTCTAGATCTGTCTGTCTATCTGTCTCTGTCTGTTTCTGCCCGTCTGTCTGTATGTCTGTCTGTCTGAGTTTCTATCTTGGTGTCTGCCTGTGTGTCTGACTGTGTTTCTGTCTGTATGTCTGTCTGTCTGTAGATTTCTGTCTGTCTATCCGTCTCCGTACATGGTTTTCTCTCGTTGTCTCTGTCTGTAGGTCTGCTGTACGCTGTCGGTGGCTATGACGGTGCTAGCCGGCACTGTCTCAGCAGTGTGGAGTGCTACAACCCTGAGACAGACACTTGGGCAACAGTCGCAGACATGTCATGTCGGCGTAGTGGTGCCGGTAAGTTATTGCACAAAGTACATACCATGTTGCCGTGGTGATGCCTTTAAGTGGTAGCACAAAGTACATACCATGTTGCAGTGGTGATGCCTTGAAGTGGTAGCACAAAGTACACGCCATGTTGCCGTGGTGATACCTTTAAGTAGTAGCACAAAGTACATACCATGTCGTCATGGTAGTGTTGACACCGGTAAATTATAGTGCAAAGTATGTGACATATAATTGCCGCAGTTGTGCCATTAAGTTGCAGCACGAAGAACTAAACTTGTATCTTTTAAAGCGTGATAGTTTGTATGCTGTAGCTATGAACTAGAAATATATCCTGATATCATCTTTCTTCTGCCTCATGTGCCATGTGTGACTAGCGTGTATTGTAGGTGGTGAAATTAGTTGAGTGTCCAATTGTGATTGCATTTCACTTTGAACCTTTGAGAGCGAATCTGTCAGATGAGCATCATTGCTTCAAGCATGGGACTCTATCAGGATTAGTCTGAACATACATTACATTTGAGCCATTTGGTCTCGTAAGGAGCTCCTGGGCTCATTTCGGGGGTAGAATGGCCAAAATTTCTGGAGTGGACTCCCGTCTGTAGTGGTACAGAAGGAGCCAACCACAGAAATTTTGGCCGTTCGACTCCCGAAATTAGCCCGCTAAGAAAGGGTAGCTAACTGATCTCAGTTAACAGTCTACATGCTGAAGAACGGTATTCTGTCATCTCGTCATTCTGGTGATGATATTTCTGTGTCAGGTGTCGGGGTCCTCGACGGTCTGCTCTACGCTGTGGGAGGACACGACGGTCCTCTGGTGCGCAAGAGCGTGGAGTACTATCAGCCGGAGACCGGGTCCTGGAAGCAGACCGCTGATATGCATCTCTGTCGACGCAATGCAGGTATTCCATTCTGTTCCAGCAGTCTTGGGCGTGTATACAAGCCTCTGCATGACACTGGCAGTGTGAGATAGGCAACGTTCACAGTTGACTCTGAGCAACAATGAAGAGGAGAACAATGCCAGGTTCAGTGGAGGGCCAAAATGGCCGTGGCCTTCCCCTTCGTCTTTTTGACGGTATTAGGTCTCCACTTTTTAACTATTGCTTTAAGCAGTAGCTCGCATTCCCCCCCCCGCCTCAGCTCAAGTCGTTGATCTGCCAGTGGTGCAAGATAAATATGAATAAGAAAATAAATCAATAAGTATGTTGATCTATCAACTTGATCTATTTCCTTTTCCAGTCTTGCAATCTCTTCCTTCAGCTGTGCCACCCTCTCCATAAATGTTAATCTATCATGTAGAGACTCAGTTGGGATTGAGATGTGAATCTGTAACATAGAGACCGACAGTAAGAATCGAGATGTGAAACCCTTTTGAAATTAAAATCTTTTGAGAAAATTGTTGCTCCTGTTGGTTTAGAGCATAATGCCCAAAGTTGTGAAATATGTCTATTATTTAATTTCTCGGTATTGCTGCTGTGTTTGTACAGGTGTTTCCTGTGCGCACGCCGTGCATTGTGCCGTGTATGTGCATGCGCTGTGCCGTGTATGTGCATGCATGCACGCAGCACAGGTTGCATGCAAGTCTGAGCATGTGCTTGTGTGGTTACAAGTTGTCTGTTGGTGTGTAACTGTGATTGCATGTCTGTTTGTCCCTGTGTGATTGTATGTTTATCCTCCTGCATGTATGATTGCTTGTCTCTTTGTCTGTGCACATGTATGCTTGCGTGTCTGTTTGCACGTATGATTGCGTGTCTGTTTGCACGTATGGCTGCCTGTCTGTTTGCACGTATGGCTGCCTGTCTGTTTACTTGTATGATTGCGTGGCTGTTTGCACGTGTGTCTGCATGTCTGTTTGCACGTATGGTTGCGTGTATGTTTGCGCGTATGGTTGCGTGTCTGTTTACACGTCTGGTTGCGTGTCTGTTTACATGTCTGGTTGCGTGTCTGTTTACACGTCTGGTTGCGTTGCTGTTTACACGTCTGTTTGCGTGTCTATTTGTACGTATGGCTGCATGTCTGTTTGCATGTATGGATGCGTGTCTGTTTGCACGTCTGGTTGCATGTATGTTTACACATATAGTTGCGTGTCTGTTTACACGTATGGTTGCGTGTCTGTCTGTCCAGGTGTGGTTGCATACAATGGTCTTCTCTACGTTGTCGGCGGTGACGATGGATCCAGTAATCTACCGTCGGTAGAGTTCTACAATCCAAAGACTGACAGCTGGACTATGCTGCCCACGGGCATGACCATGGGGCGGAGCTACGCAGGCGTCTGCGTCATAGATCGGACTCTCTGATTGGCTAATGATGTAGTCCGTGTTCGTCTCTGATTGGATGTCGGCCGAGATGTAGATTGTTGATTGGTTGAATGAAGTCTGCGCTTGTTTGTTGTAGATGTATGAAACACAGGAGAGTGTTTGGTTGGGCACCATGGCTGTGATGCAAGGGCGAAGATCTGGCTTTCTAATTGAGGGGAACGATTTAATTGAGGGGATATTTACCGTCCCCCTCAAACAAAATACTGAGGTGGACGGAATATGCGGTACGTAAGGGTTTTCAGATCTGAAAGGGAACGGATTTTTGATGGGGATAAAGCCCTGATTATTATTATTGAGGGGACTTGGCCTATCCCGACCCCCCACCAACCAAACTATCGAGGGAGCACGTCCCCTCATCCCTTGGATGGATCTACGCCCATGGCTATGATCCATAGATATTGATAGGTCATTTAATTGTTATTCACTGATATTTCATTTAATTCACTGATTAGGAGAGAGTCGATGCAAGTTCGGAAAATTAATTTTTATTATTGAATCTATATAACTGCATATAACTGCATTAGATGCCCACTGGTCTCTGACATTCAAATAACTTGTTAGATTCTAAAGTCATCCAGCTATTGTGCTATGAATGGCATCCTATGGTCCCATTGTGTGCTACAAGTCCTTGAGTAGGTTGATAATTAAGTCAAATGGCAGGGCTGTAGCGAGGATTTCACTTGGGGGAAGGAGGGAGGGGCTTTGACTACCAACAAAATTTACGAGCTTTTTTACAAATTTCATTTGGTAAAAAAATCATTTTTCAAAATTTCGTTTGCTGTTCCAAAAAGTTTTGACAATCGTTTTCCACACAGCAGAAATTTAAAGAAAAACAAATCGGGGTGCCGGTTGATCCCGAATCCCCCCCCCCTTAAATATGGCTGTCTACAATGGATTAGTCGTACATTAAATGAGACAGTAGGTTAATTGTTCAATTAGACAGTAATTAGGTCAGTTCTATTTCATGTGAGAAAGTAGGTCATGCATGCCGCAATACAGTAATTAGGTCAGTTCTACTTTAAATCTGGAAATAAGCCAACCAACTATGCCAGGATACAGTAATTATATCAGTCATACCTCAAGTGAGGAATTTTGTCAATCATGTCAAAGACTATAAATAGATCAATTCTATTTCAAGTGAGAAAGTATGTCATGCATGGCGCATTATGTGTAACTGCACACCGGTATTAACACCGGTTCTACTTGAAAAGGTGAGAAAGCCGGTAAATGATTAGATTGATTTTACTAGATGTGAAGAAGTAGGTCAGTCGTGAGATAATATTTGTAAGTAGGTCTGTTCAACTGAAAGACGGTGAGCAATGTCTTCTGCGAACCTCTACTTGGTGAAGCATGGATGTCGGAGATAAGTCTTTAGTTCAGTTTTGTGATTAGATTAGACGTATGAATAAGTATTGAACTGTTACGTGCATTGTGGAAGATGATGAATGGCACAGATTGATGACGATGATGATAGTTAAAGATGTCATCAAGTGAAGAGAGTGTTTCATCATCATTAGTGCTCTGCCAGAAGGTAGGTCCCTGGTATCCATTTCCTCCACAACTCACGATCCTCTGCTTTCCTTTTCATTTGCTCATATGATTCCTCCTTGCCCTACGACAGTTCATGAAGCATACTTTGCCTCGGTCTTCCTGATTCTCTCTTTCCCTCAATTCTGACTTCTATCACATCTTTCATCAATCCCTCGCCCCTCAGCACATGTCCAACCCAGTTTTTCTTTCTCTTTACGACTGTTTGCACCATACTTCTTTTTCTCCCGCATCATGTAGCACTTGATCATTAGTTTTCCTGTCTTGCCAATTGAATCTTTCCACTCTTCTCCATAACATCTACATCTACCATCTCATCTAGTGTTTAGAAAGTGGCATTTTATTCCGAAAGTTTTAACCGTTAGTTGCAGCTGTACTCGACTCTATGCACGCATGTATTTATGTGTGTGCGACGAGGTGTGTCTCCGTGAGCATGTGGGCATGTATGTGTGTGTGTATGCATGCATTCATGTATGCATACATGCATATGCTTGCATTCACACGTGTATTGGCATGTGTTATGTGTGTGCATTACTGTATGTGTGTGTGTATGCATGTACTTATGTGTGCATGCATGATTGTATGTGTGCATGTGCACTTGTATGCATGCATATGTGTGCATGTCTGTGCGTGCATGCGCACAGCATTTCAACACGTGAGATTGATGTAGTACGGGCGTGATGGGGTCTTTCTGGTATCAACAACACTTTGATCTATGAATTGATCTGTATGTTCATAGTGTGCTGCATCATTCATGTAGCATTGTAAATATGTAGATAGACAGTTCTTTTGAAACAGATCTTGACATGATATGAACTGTGTAATTTATAAGTTCTGCAGTTAATCGAGTGAGATTATGTTATTAAATGCAAACGTTTTTTTCGTCTCTTTCTGCTGTAAATATGCATCTTGTGTTTGTGTATGTTTTTGTTGTCATGCACTACAAAGTGACTACATTGTTGTATTAGATCAATGTCGGCTGTAATTTTGCTTCGTTGCGATTCTGTTCTATTTAACCTTATAATTTCTGTCATCTTTGGCATTGTAATTAATGTAATTTGTGTAAATATTTGACGTTTGTTATATATATATTATGGCTGTGATAATATGACAGTTTATTATTATTATCTTCTTTGCCTCGGTTTCTATTGTTCTTTTTGTCTCTGCATTCTTGTTGCTTGTACTCACATTTTGGTGTGCATGTACTTTTCAGTGCTTGGCGTTGTACATTTGTCACAGAAGTAGACTTAATTGAAGCCCAATTGCTTGAATTGATACATAACGTGAATAAAGAAATTCAAGATTGTATTGATTTCAGAATTGTCTTTCGTTTATACAATCTAATATTATGGTATGGCGTAACTCATGACTATGGAATTGATACAATTCTATTCAGCTTTTGCTTAGAATTAGGTCTAGAACGTTTAGTTACAAGGTATGAGTGGAGGAATGGTGATTTGTCTGTGCGGAGTTGAGTAAGTCTCCGTCTGGATTTGCGATTTGGGGTTTCTTCTGTCTTGTTTATGGTTGGTGGCTGTTGTGACATTAGTTTGTTGGGTTGTTGTGTTTTGAGGTATTGTTGAACAGATTTGGTATGTGCAGTGTATTGTTTTGAGGTTCAGTTTGATTGAGTCCGTTTTGATTGTAGTTATGTTGTTTGTCGATGGTGTACGGGTCCCAATAATTGAAGATACATATGTAGTTCTTTTCTTTTTTCTTGGGCATTACGAGTTTAAGGTTAGTTCGTGGAGTGGGTGTGTGTGATGTTGTGGTTTTTGTCTGAGTTGAGAGGCGGGTAGTTTGAGATAGTTTGCCGGAGGAAGGGTGTCAGTTTCTGCGTGGAGATGTTGGATGCTGGTGTCGGCAGTGCATCCAGCGATGATTCTGAGAACCGTGTTTTGTGTGGTTTGAAGTTTTTTGATGTTAGTTTCTGATGCGCATAAGGAGGCCAAATTGTGCTGGTGTTTTCTAGGATGGGCCTGACTATGGTTTCTATGTGGTGAGAATGGTTTCTTTTTGCTTACCCCAGGTTGAGGAGGTGAGAGCTTTGATGTTTTAATGGCTTTGTTCTGTTTTCTGTGGTGTTTTTGATATGCTTTTTGAAGTTGAGTTCTGGATCGAGCGTGAATCCTAAGGTTTTATGATATTTGACTGTCGGGATAGTGATGTTGTTGATGGTTAAGAGTGGTGCAGTATTTAGCTGGATCAGGTGTGAAGAGGGTGCATGTGTATTTGTCCAGGGTTACAAGTAATTCGTTTTCTTTGGTTCAGGTAACTATTTCGTTTTAGGTAAAGTTGAAGGTTTTCTTGTGCCATGTGGTAGTTTGTATGGGAAGCTGCGGGGTTCATGTCATCGGCGTATGTGGTGATGAGGGTTACGTTGATTGGGGGTGCTGGGAGGTCTGAGGTTTATAGATTGAAGAGGGTGGGGGATATAACCCCTCCGTGAGGGTCTCCAGTTTTGAACTGTTGGGATTTGGATTTTACGTTTTGGTACGGTGTGTAACCTTTTCTTCCTTTGATATAGTTGGCGATGAATTTTATTATGATTGGTGGGATGATGGTATGGTGTAGTTTGTTGATGAGTGTGTGTATGTTGACTGTGTCAAAGGCTTTGGTGAGGTCAAGTGAAACTACTATGATGCTTTCTGGTGTTTTTTTTTCTTGTTGAAGACTTGGGTGATTTTGTTTGTGAGTTTGTGGAGAGCCGTTATGGTTGAATGGAGGGCTTTGAAGCCATTTTGGTGATTGACTACTGGTATTTTGGGTTATGTGTGAGAGTAGTAGTTTTTCTATTGTTTTCGCCGTCGGAGATAGTGGTGATATTGGTCTGTATGAGGTAACATCCCTCTCTCATATCCCTCTCCCATATCCCTCTTTCTGCAGTTGGAGGGAATTGAGAATACTGCCACTGCGCAGCCGGACAAAGTGTATGTAAGAAGAGTCGACTTATAAA
>JAQFYQ010002907.1:0-11192 GCA_034694885.1 Buchholzia appendiculata
GCAACAAGCTACAACACAGGCAACAAGCTACAACACAGGCAACAAGCTACAACACAGGCAACAAGCTACAACACAGGCAACAAGCTACAACACAGGTTACTAATCAGCAACAGAGACAACAAAGCTGCGAGGACACCATACAACAGAGGCAGGATAAGGCCTTAGTTCAGGAAGGTCATCAAGTACAATTCTCTATTCTATATGGTTCCACGAAAGAGAGAATTAATCTCAGTAGGCCTATTGCATGTCAACCTTCCACACCACCAAGCCTTGCGTGATCCACACACCTTGCCCAGGTGAGCTAATGTTGAATAGAAGGCATTTGCCCTCAGGTTATTCCAAGTAACTTAAGGTTGACTTCATGCTGTAAATAAATAAACTTCAGATGTCAGAGTGGTCTCAAAACGAGAACGTTGATGATTCGGTGTCAGATATTATAAGGCTCAAATCTTAGATTCAGTCGAAAAGTGCTCTTGTTTCCCTGAACTTATTTGAATCATTATCTACTAAATGGTCGACTTTTCTAAAATTTTGATGATTTTTTTGACCTACTAGTCTACTGAATCTTTTTTCAAAGCAACCGATGTCTTTGGAGCATAACTTCAGAAATGATTTTACACTAATATTGAAGAAAAAAATATACACAACGTGCACGTCATCAATTTTTTACAGCAAAATGTCCACTCCGTTACTATAAATATCCACTCCGTTAATGAATGTATAATGCGACTCTGAAGACACTAATTATAACAGAATCAATCAAAATCAATATCATATTATCACTTCTATAGTGACCTAAATTGTAGCTCATATTTGATGTTTAAACATTATTGTGATTTGATAAAGTTATATGTTATGTCGTAATTGTCCACTCCGTTACTGAATTTTTTCCTTTAAGTTATAATGTTCAGTTTTAATTATTAAGTAGTCCTTATAACAATATAGGTCTGATTCTTTAACCAGAAACTTCAGAACATATGACACATAATAAGTGCGTTTGATTGATTACAATACTTTATTTTAACAAGAATTATATTCGTATACGAATGTCGACATGTCAAGCCCACAATGTCCATTGCGTTGCCAAATGTTGCCATTTAGTAGATAATGACTCACAATTTTTCCTTCGCCCGAGAAGCGTATCATGTCAATCTTTCGTTATTTATTAAATCTATGATTTAAATTATTATTTACAATTGTCAAAATCAGTCGAACAAACATGAATGACAGCACATGTTAGTGGCATTCCGTGCTCAACTCATCAATTGAAATTATCCTCGCATTAACAAAATGCTTTTTACAGAGAACTTTCAACAAATTACTCTACTTACACAACGAACAAGTCACGACTCCATTCTACGTTGTAATCGTTCGGAAATTTAATTTTTTAATTTATTTTAAATTTTTGCTTTGATTTTTAACTGCTTCAACAACATCAATGAGTGTTATTACGATATGTTGTGCGCCGCCTACTGTTTTTAGTTACATGTTGCATTTACTAAACTTGAAATCAAGGCCAAAGCCAAACCATTGCTAACGGCCGTAAAGAAGCGATCAAGGACAAACCTAGACTACAGTGCTTGACACAAGGCCAAATTTAAGCTGCCTTATAACAGCCACGACCTAACACAAAAATCTTACTAATTTCACATCTCCTCCTGTGTCCCCCGGTGGTTACGTCAAATTAGCGAGTGAATAGCTGTTAGCTGGCTAAGAATTTATTGTTCGCGAATCGTCTTTTGCGTCGTGCGGATCACGTGACCTCATGAGCCACACATTGTCCTCCAGTCACGACTCACCTTTCCAAACACGACAAGGTTGCTTCTCGTAATTGCTTCCAACTTCACCTGAGAGTAGGCAGCTACCAAGCTTCAAACCACGAATATTTTGCAGGTCACCTTTTGTTACTCATCTTTTTAACCGCAGCGCTGCGTTCTAGTACCACTCCCCCTCCTACTCCATCAATTCTTTTATTCCTACATTTTTAATTACCTGTTCTAAAAGTTTCAAGCTGTGAGTATTCCACTCAGATTACCTACATTTAGCGGTGTAATCTCTAGACCTATAATTATCTTCGACTGCTATTTTACTGCTGCAATTGCACTATTATCTTTATCATTATTCTCTAATTTCATTCGTTTTAGGTTTTCCACCACTTATTAATGTTGTTTCATTATTCTGTATGCGACTTTACAGTCAAGCATCCATATCAAAAATCCTTCACCTTTAATCGTTGCACAAGTGGACCAAATGTCTTTGCTTTGTTGTCCAGCTTCAATTCTACCCAAACCCGCATCTCAATTCTATTTCTGTATTATCGCAATGTCATCTTGACCTCAACATTTTTGCATGCGCTATCGTTCCACCAGCATTCTTCACAGCTCTATACCTCTGTTATACAACAACTGCCTACCTTTGCAATTAGTCTTTGTGATTTATTTGAATGCATTCAATACAAACGTCAGTTGCCGTCTGAATCTTGACCTGAGTCTCGAGGTTTGGGCTGAGAAGGAATTTAAGGTCACAGGTAAATCAACGAAGCCCAACAATTTCCTCTTCACAAATATATCCCTAGACTGGCTGGTATACAGTGACTGAGTGTTTGATATAATGTCACGCTTTGTTGTTGGTTTGAACCACTATGCCTCAGGGTGTCTCTTTCACCTGGTGCCTGAGGACCTATGTCGACTTCATCTGGCCGCCAAAACCACTTTCCTTCACTTGATCACAACCAGTGAGGTCCACTTATACAGAAATTAGTTTTGATTTAGTAAACAGACTTGATCACGTGATCGTCAATCCATCCCGTTCCCGGTCTTTTCCTCCACCTTGAACCTTCAGGATAGTTATTGTTATAAATAATGAATTACTAATTATGAATTATGAACAATAAATTATGAATTATTAGTTATTGATGACTAGTTATTAGTTCCTAGTTATTTATTATTAATTCTTACTTATTAATGATTTGATAATTGATCATTGATCATAAATAATAATTTACTAAGTTTTATTAATAATTTTTAATTATTAAATATTAATTTTTAATTTTTAATTATTAATTTTTAGTGATTAGTAATTAATTATTCATTACAGATAACTTTCACATAACTCATCGGCTTACTTCGTTTAACCTTCATCTCATGCTACGTGATAGGTTTCTGTAACTAGTTTTTGCCCTTAAGTAAAGTTTGTTATACCTTTCAGTTCCCGAAAGAGAACATTTTTGGAAAACGTGATCTGCACGTGATTCGCAATAGTTAAAATACGTGTCATATCATTGAATAGTTCACGAGGCAGATCTTGTTGATAAATAGATCGTTTTGGGATCATTTTTCTATGTTTAATTCTTTGATTCTTAATTCTATGATTAAACTACTTCCGGGTTGCAAAGAGCGTATGGATACTACAAAATAGCTATAAATTTGCGCACTCGAGTCTCAGATTTCCCCCAAACTGAAAAATACTCATAAAAATATTCAAAATTATTTAAAGCAATCGCCTATCATACAAAAACAATTTAATGTCGAAACGGCGTATATATTTAATTTGTAGGAAATATAGAAAGCTACTCGTAATTTATTGATATTTCAGACTACCCAACAAGCATTTTGCCACACGGAAGTAGTTTAAACGTAGAATTTATATCATATAGCTGGGAGTCTACAAATTATCTAAATCCCGAATGCTTAATCGGCAATTAGAAGTATCTTATCGTAGAATTTTATCACATAGTCTAGCTTATTTATCACACAACGGTCTACTGGTATTGGATAGCAGCGAGTCTACCCGAAAATCCTGAAATAAGTAGTTTAATATTTTTTTAAAGAACGGCGTTTTCGACAAAAAGAAGTTAGAAGAAAATCTAGACTCTCAGTTCGAAAATACCAACTTCGGGCACCGGTGGGTTCAGACTGAAAATATTGTTCATACAAATCATGGACTGGTCGTGACTCGTGATGATTTATATTTGACATTTATCAAACACAATGTCATTACTAAATTTCTGTTGTTTACATTCCCAAAAGTTTTACATATTAGTGTTTCAAGTGATTTAGTGATATTTTTTACATTTAGATATTCATTTGTGATATTCATTGATGTTTATTTATCTCCCTTTCTCTGGCTTGTTATTCGTTTAGTTGACTCGCGCATATTACATGTATGTACGAATAACTGAAATACGAATTACACAATTGTACAGACCTACAATACTCTAAATGGCCCACTAAGTAACAGTCAATTTTAACAGCAATGTTATTTACATCGGTTATCAAATCATCGCCCATTTAGTACCATTAAAGTTTTTCCAATGAAAAGCCTACGGAAAATTTTCTATCCTTTGCGTAACGTTGTGTTTCGTGTCGTTTTGGTGTTTTGAAGATTTTTCATTGTCGAGACATTTTCTATTTAACCTTATTCGCGCCTAGTTTTGCGATTGCAAAAGCAATAACATAACATCCACAATGACATATTTTAAATTATTAAGTATCTATATTTCTATTGTGATGATTCTTGACCATTGTAGTTGTTATTATTATTATTGAAAATGATGCCATCCTGATGACACGGTTTTCAAGATTCTTGTTATTAAGCGTTGTTGTCAGTTTTCTTGTGTTTTCTCTCTTGAATCGTGAGCGTTGCAAAGTGCGCGATAATCGCTTTGTAGAAAAGAAGCAAGCCGTTAGTACACTAGAAATTTCACCCAGGAAATTCTCAACACAAACATATCGCCATCCATACAAAAACACGTGACATTTTATGCATTGATGATTCTCTATTTACATTCAATACGATGTGTTAGGAAATTTTCATGTTTGATTTATTTATTTTAATCTATGCACGAAAGTGGATGGGCATTGGGCCATTGGGCAACGAATTTCATAATGTATGCTGACTTGGTTATAATTATAAGTTTAGTTGTAATTATGCTCATTTTGTATTTTTGACATAGAAATTTATGTATTATATTTACTCGTCATATTTGTCAAATAACGTAGAAAACTCTTACAAAGATCGAATACAAAGATAACCATCACAATATTGGTGAACTTTCAGTAAATGGTTTTTGTATTTTCATCTTTATTTAGATTGCTGTTGATGTTTTTGTTGTTGAAGCTGTTTCGCTCTACGAATTCAGTCAAATGATTTTGAAGCTGCCACAGTTCGCTTGCGCTCTCTGCGTTTTGTACTTTGACTGCATTCCAAGCATACCGTTACTTTCCCACAAACTTTGCAATGTTATTTTGTCGACTCTTTTTATGTAAAGTTTATTTTACACTCACAGTTTAGTAATTTTCGTTCATAATAAGTTCACACATGGGAGTTCACATAATTGTGAACAATTTTCTGCTGCACGAATTGAACCAGTTTACCGAGAATAAAATAATTGTAATGATAAACTAAAATTGAATTTCTTTTGAAGACAGTACAGCTCGGTGACAAGCTTAGAAACAATGTGCGCTCACGTGTTTTCACATGATTTAAGTGCATGCTGAATTGCGCAAGATGCACTTGGCTGCCTTGTTAAAACCCTATACTGCTCTGCTGATTTAATTAATGGAGATGCTGTATATGTGCACGATTTAATTATAGATATATCTTTTCAAGCAAAGATGTATCTACATTAAAAAATGTTCTGGTGCATGATGCAAGAAAAAATAGGGTCGTGTAAAAGAACGACTCATGTGCAAATAGGGACGTGTAGAAAGAACGACTCATGTGCAAATAGTGTCTTTGGAAAGGAGGACTCATGTGCAAATATTGTCGTTCAGAGAGAGGGATTATTGTGTAAAGTGTAAGGCACGTGTGGATGAAGGTCTCGTTATGAAGTTGCGAGCCCGAAGTGACGGCGAGTGACAACTGTACCATGGTCATGACCTGATCAGCATTCCAGCCACAGACAAACAGACAGACAGTAAACATGCTGATGGTGGTTAACGCTCGACAGACCAGCTTTGTTGTACAACCAGGTTACAAAGTGCTACATAACAAACAAACTATTTAAAACTTGAAAATATAGCAAACAGAGCGAAAAGCCGAGGAATTATATAACTCTGCAAGATTGGCAAGAAACGAACAGAAGCGCTACTATTGGATGCATTAGAGAGTCGAAAGCTTTAGTGATATCTGATCAGATTGCGTACTGTCTCTCGTACAGCAGCTGATAGAAGCGTGACTTGACGCCGCCGCCGCAAGTCATAAACTATCTCGCATTCACTTGACATATACGGTTCAGATGCTTACAGCTGGGAATACATGCATGCACTGATACAGTTCAACACGCTAATTTAGTTAACTTTGAAGTCGCATTTCGCAGCGTGTGAATAGCAACAGTTATAGTATTATTTATTGTAGTATATTATATTTTTATTTATTATTTATTTTACGTTATAGTATTGTAAACGATATACGGGCAGAAGCTGTCGTTAATTGAAGGGTAAGTGATTTGTTGCATATCACTAAAGAGTTTGTGTTGGAAAGCGATTTTTGCAATTGAAATAATTGAACAAATAAACGTTAAACGTTACGCAATTGTAGCGAGGAAATGTTATAAAGCGACAAAGTCATGAAGTAAATTCATGTAGGCCTATTGTGCATGTCTCACTAAATTAATGCTAATTCATACCAACTGATACAACAATTTGTGATTGTTTAATTTTCCATTTATCGGAGCAAATAAATTTATGATGCATTATTTATGCAAGCATACAATATAATTTTATGCTTGCACAAGATTGTATGTAGGTGCACTGTGCATGCATACATTATCCACCATCTTATTGCCTAGCATACCACTTTACATACTTGATTGAAAAACGGATTCTTCTCCAATAGTAACGCTAAGTAGCCACAGTTATAGCACCAGCTGTCATAATTATTAGTCTCTGCCTTGTGGTAGATCCTTGGCACAAAATTTCCCAGACCACCATGTCATCTTCATTATTTTCTTGAAAGATAATTACATGCGATGACCATTTTCTACAAACTGTCAGCGTGGCTGAATATTAAATACGCACCTACTGAAAGGCTTTATCAAGGGGCTATCTCACAACGCCGCTGACGAGGTTTTACGGTAATTTCTTCCCATCTTCTTTTGCCCATTGTTAGGTTTAATTATAAATCTAGCGTGAATAGTCTACTGTCATCATTATATCTCCTCTTTTATATTTGTTATTTTACGTCGAAATCTATTTAGTTTGTATTTTTGAGTCTGTCACGTTAATAAATTAATATTTTCTCGATGATTAAAGTGATAATTCCCTCGTGACATACAACTGCTTTCAACGTTCTGTGCTTGTTTTCGTGTTTTCATTAAATTTCTCCTTAGAAATGCCAAGCCAATATTCTACACGTACAAGTTATCTTGCTTTCTCGTCATACTCAACAGCACCGCTCAAAGTTAAAACAATATCAGACATTTTTCCCGTTATTCAGTTTCAACTCTAACATGCCATCTAGCTAACAGTGCGAGAATAACAAATTCTGAACTATTTCTGCCGTCAGCTGCCTTGTCACACAAATAAGAGCTGATTGACAGAACTAATAACGCTTTGTTCAAGTTGCAAGTGCGCAATTGATACTGCCAAGACGCTTTTGATCCCCATCACCATGGTGAGGTCGGCCAGACTCTACAAACACTCAGAATGTATTCAGGCTTACTTTATGCTCGTTCACGTGCTGTGTGTGTTCCCTATCAATTCTATACACACACTGAGATCACTTCATACTAAACGCAGCATTCAGCCAGCTATAAGCGACGGAGAACACCGGTAAAAAGACCAATCTTTAAAAATTGATTTCTGTTCGCGCTATCAAGTCAAGGTTGCGTGGAGGAATCAAACATTCATGCTTGCCGAATTCCCTTCCTCCCACGCCAACTCAACCAAGACAGAGATCAGGACAGTGGCGGTTTGTGTGAGAACTAAGAAATGATGATGCAACCCACCCCCTCCACCACCTCCCCGTCACCACCTTCATCCAATCACAGGTTCTAATTAACTCCCTCCCTCTCTGCCACAGGCTCGCCGCCAACTGTCTGATCATGCCTAATATTGCATCGCTGATTACTCAGTAGAGTCAGCGAAGGAATGCATAGGAAATCATTGAAGCGTGAACTTCCAACTGACGAGGATCGTGATGCTGCTAGTCAGTCAAGCGCATCGTGTGACGTCACGCAGGTGACGGTAGCCAGCCAAGCGACGAGGCGACAAAAGACATTTCCGAACTATTACACGCCACGACGCAACGGTAGCCTCAGAACTTTTCCGCTGTTTGGCTCGAGTAAAAAAACATCGCCTTACAAAAAGTACAATACATAGCGGTGTAGAGAGACCGAGAGGGAGGGAGGTATGACTTACTAGCTGCCTAGAGAGATTTCTTACCTACAGTTACCTACCCACGGCAGGCACGCAGGCACGCAGCCTACGCACAGTAGCCTAAAAGAAGGCACGTAAATCTCGCGTGAAACGATGCGAAAAGCGTAGAATGCTCTGCGGTTACAGTCGAGTGAAGTCAGTGGAGTATAAAAAGCAAGAAGTTATTCGAAGAGTAACTAACAACCTAAGAGTAACTAACGCAACGCAACGCAACGGAACGGAACATAATAAACAGAAACTTATCTTAAACTAATTCGAGTAATACATTTATAGCAGCAAATTTGAGGAGATTCTGAAAGAATAAAGAACAAGAGGAAAATCAATTCTAACTAAAACAATTTTCAAGCGAGAAAAAGTTCGACGAGAAACAGGTAAGCGACGTGTACACTAATATAGAAGCAGGCTGCTCAAGTTTCCGAGTTTTGACTGTATTTGCAGTAATCGAGTTACATCAGGAATTACAGTATGAAGAGTTTCTGACTGAAGTATTTTAGTTTGACATTAAGTTATAAGAATCTAGCTAGACTTGCAGTCACCTAGATGGGTTTTGAGCGTGAGATTGATCAACTTCGGTCCTGAATTACAGAACTTTCTAGCTGATAGATTTGTGACTACGTACAGAAACTTTTCACATGCATCGCTTCAAATCATGTCGAAGTGTAGCAAACATTCACATATTTAACTTCTCATTGATAATTCTGTTGGCGAATTATTTGTCAGGGTGATGTTCAAAATTGCTGCGGAACTCGGAGCTCATTTTTTAATGTAATGAATTTTCTTATAATCTGAATAACGCCGACCATGTACGTTTCCTTACTTTTTTGATTTCCTATAAATGACTCGAGTAGATAAGGTAATTCCGAATGATGAATAATTGCACTTGCGTGAATTTAATCCAAAGATTTATGAGAATTGTTTATTTTTACTGTTTTGACACAAATACGTCGATAACTGAGCAGAAAAGAAAGCATGTTTTTTTAAAATTGATTAACTGCATTCCTGTTACTGATAGAACCAATTAATCAATACTCTGTGATCTTATTATTGATTTATTTTATTATAAGAGAAAGAGTGAGTGTGGGTGAGTGAGAGAGAGAGAGAGAGAGAGAGAGAGAGAGAGAGAGAGTGAGCGAGAGCGAGAGAAAGAGAGAGACAGAAACAGATAGACAGAGAGATACATACATTAGTAAAAGAGACACGGAGAAAAGAAACAAAGTTGGACAGAGAACGACAGAGGAGAGAGAGATTTATTAATATAATATATCTTAATATAATGAATGTCAATTAATTAGTTTTTTTTCTTTTAAACGCATGAACTATTTTTAATTTTAAATCGAATGATTGTGGACTATGATTATAAAATATTAATGGATTGAAAACTTTCACCCAATCAAACCTCGCAGCGAAGTTTATTCTATTTTTATATTATTCTAATTGCGTCAGTCAAGGTTTCAGTCAGGTAAACATTTAACGGTTTCGCGAAGCATGACCGAGCATAAAAGGTTCCATTCTTGGCAGACAAAAAAGACGTCAAATTCCTGTGTAAAGTCAACAATCATTGAGCAATGTATACCCAAGCGTGGACGTATTGAATACCAGCGCCGTTGTGTTTGATTGCACCGTTCCAATGTCAGCTAATATTTACCCGTTCAGGTGCTGAGACAAAGCTGTCTGCTCTCAGCTACTGCTCTGCTGGGCTGGGCAGCTCTTCCAGCAGCTAATCAGCAGCTAATCATCATCACACGCACACCTGTGTGCCAGCAGCTGCTTCGAGGCAGCCACGCCTAGCAGCAGCTGATACTTGAGTCATTGTTAGCATAGATGCTCGATATAGAGAGAGCTCGTCCCACTCTCTCAAAGGCTTCCCTTGAAGTCAATGTCGATAGATGTCTCATTCTTTCACTGGCGAGTTCGATCTTTGTCACTGGTGACACTCGTTCTACTGGATCACTCTCTTTCTGACTTGGATAGAACGTGGAATTAAGAGGATAAAGTTATTGAGTTATTAGGAATAGTTAGTATATCCCTCAAAATATTAAAATTTCTTTTACTTCGAAAGCATTTTGTGGATTTCTGGATATACATCGCTTTAGATGAAGGTTCACACTGATTACGTGATCTATTGATTTGATTTACATAAGCATATTACCTTAGTCATTTGATGCCAAGAGTAGACGGGCAATCAGATATCATTGTAGATTGTCCTCTTCGTATTATTGCTTCTTCTACTTTTTTCACTTTGCAATAGTCGCAACATTTCAGTCATTGATAATTATAATACACTTATGAAATTAATTAATTTCATTATGGTTTACAATATTCTTACTACTTCTTTGGCTCATAGGCTGTAACTGCTTAGAACAGCAGCAAATCATGAGAAGGTCTTTCTTGCCACTAGTGCATGACTTTGGCCATCAGGAAGTAAAGAAACTTTTCGCGTCACTTACGCTAAACAAGGATGTCCTTTGTATCTCTAGCTGCTGTGAACTACATAGGACCGATCTATTAATGGTGTAGCTATAAGGAAACAACAGTAGTTGACGTTGATTATTGTTTGTCATACTGCATTGGGATTTATGAATTTATTTTACTGTTGGTTTAGTTTATACTTAATTTTCATCAATTTTTATCGGTTATAATGTCTATGTGTGTCACAATTTGTTATACTTAAATTTAGAATTGCGACAATCTGCGAAATTAAAAGAAGAGATGAAAATTAGCGCGAAAGCCTTTCTTTGTTGTTGTCCACCCCTCTCAGGGTCTGTCCAGTGTGACGGCTGTTTATCTGATAAATTGCCCTACATCGCTTTTGTT
>JAQFYQ010002908.1:0-11190 GCA_034694885.1 Buchholzia appendiculata
TCATATAAACTTAACTGAATAATTTAAATGTAACTACATTACAATTTCAGCAGTGATGTTATGTCTTGGCCTTGACCTTAAGGCGTATTACCGGTGTTTGTCACCGGCCTGTAAATCAGATAACCAGTGTAGATGTTCCGTGTAGTGGGACATAACGTGTAGCAAATTCTCCTAGTGTGTAAAATAATTTTCAGTCTGCGCTGAATAAATTTTGAAATTGGTCAAAGGTACTATTACAAGGTTCTATTAGGTAGAAAATGTAGATTCCGACACCGACAGACCGTCAGTTACCGTCACTGAGGAAAAGAGAGTGCTCGTTGATGAGCTTATTTGAATTTAAAGACTAATTGCAGTGAGAAAAATAGATGAAAAAATTGGAACTGATCATAATGCAGCTCAGTACAGTATCAGTGAATTCGGATATTCAAAAAAATTGTGCTCGGTGAGTTTCACGACAGTTAACCGAAGAGCTAAAGCGAAGCTGACGAGAGGTCTGTGCAAAGTTGCTGGAGTACTACCGAATGGAAACCGACCAGTTCATGAACAGCATTGTGACGGGCGACGAGTCGTCTTGGGCTCATCATTATGAGCCAAAGACCAAGCGGTAAATCTGTGCAATGACATCATCTCGGCTTTCAAAACAAGTTCACATTTTCTCGGGGAAAATTTTCAGCTGGGAAGATGATGACGGTTGTTTGGTCTCATAACGTTGAGTAGCAATACTCAAAACTAATTATTTGAGGATAAAAATTTGAGCAAATGCAATTTCTTTCTTATTACGAAATTTGTTTCGTTGTTACCTGTTGTCGTCTTAATTATTAGCAATTATGAGACTCGTGTAAGCAATAATAACCATGCTTACATTTAAGATAAACGAACAGGGGCAGGATTTGTCCTTAGCTACAATTAAACTCTATACGTTAAATACAATGACAAATACTGCGTTGTGTAGCCAAACTAAAGCACCTGCGAAACATGCTGTATGTTGTTTTCCGCTTAGCTCTTTGCGCAGAACAGCCCGATTGATTTTTAAAATGTTGCTGAGAACAACGATGAACTTTTCAAGCATGGTTTTAGTGACATTTCTTTCACGGAGTCGCTCCGCAAGACTATGGTTAAGCGTAGAGCTCAGGTAAGAGATACGGTAAGATTAGTTGCATGGTTAGGGTTCTGGTTAGTGATTAGGGAAAATTAGAGCATGCACTGGCACATCTGAAAATGAGCCCTCATCAGCGATCAGTGGTATATTAATAATTATATTTCTAAGATTTAGATTTAGGATTTCAGCTTAGACGATCCGTCGTCGTCAGTGACCTTGAATATAAAGTGAAGGCATCTCCTCCGCGGAAAAACTTTTCGCAATCCGCGGTAATTAATATTTCCGCAAGAATAAGGACGAAAATTAAGATTTCAGGGGGGAATTACCGCTTTAATGGAGACGAAAATCGCGGTATCACCGCGCTAATTGGAAATGATGTCTCCGAATTACTGCATCCTTCCCAATTACTGCTGCGGTAATGGGGTGCTAAAATTGAGTCACGGCAAAAAGTCCAATCCTTTGAACAGAACATCGCAGCATTTAGTTAATTGACATCACTTCATTGTTCTTCATTCTTCCGGCCAGGTCTAATGAGCCCAAGAAATAAGATAATCTACATAAATTATAACTTCAAAACAATTTACCATCGGCCAACTCTCTACCAGTATGGACACCTGCTGTATATTCGAACTTGCTATTTACAAGGCATTCGCCCACTTGTCAGCAATTCATATTCACTCATTGCTCATTGGGTGCCACTCCTGTGACATTTTTGTAACTCGTGCAACTGTTGGTTTTATGTTCTAACTGACAACACTTGGGATAACATGTGACTGGTTCGCAGTCATTTATATACCGTATGTATGTAGGTTTGTTTTTTCTTATATACAGGCTATACAGAAATGCTACATAGTTTGTATATCTACAGCACGCGTCTGACAATTAATTATAGGTGCAAAAGTTTTGAAAAAGAGACAGAAATGGAAATTGGTCGTCGTTGAAAATGATGATTCTAGAAATATTGCAGAAAAGTCTCAAATAGTCGTAAAAAACGGTCGTAGTCATGCATCTTCATTCGGGTTCCAACACCGCCCCCCTCAGAATTTATTTTCTCATAGTTTTTAATGTTTTTATATTTTTAAAGCCTCGTTTTGAAGGTCAACCCCACCCGAATTAATGAAAGATGTGAAAGAAGGTTGTCAAGAAATGCAAATCAACAAGCTAAATTAAATCCTGGCTACGGCCCTGTTTATTGAATATCATTGCGATATGCTGAGTTTGTGTACTACCCATGTGTACTATCAGAAATTATTTTCTGCGTCAATTTAATCAATTTTATTAAATTTGTTATATATAAGCTTTATTCGTCAAACATGAACTCATAACAAAGGTACAAGTAAAGAAATAAAAACAACATAAATAAATAAATAAGCATTCTGCATAATGCCACGTTATACACAACATTAAACTCAATATCTGTATAAACTATTAAACATAATACGGCACAAAATTAATTGTTGAAAAATAAATCAATCGCTAGATGGCGAATCTACATTTTGCACATCTACTAAATTACAGCAAGTGTCCACAATAATAGAATATTTAACATGAAATAGTCGTAATACAATTAATCAGCAACAGATAATTCAAAATGAGCCCATATCTTCATTGCAAAATAATTCATTGAATCACTAACGCTCAATCAATATTTGCTACACAGCTTTTATGAGGATCTGCAATCTGGATTACACAATAACTTTCTAGTATTGTTAGGCAGATGACACTTAATTAAAAACTTGAAACGTAGAAGATCGTACTGATATTCAAATGGCAAAACATTACAAATATATTGGCACGATTCAATAGTTTGTGCATTGGAAACTTTAAAAAGCTTCGAGAATATACTATTGCAAGCAAAAGAGAAATTTTTCATTTATTTTCTTCACAGTTACACAACATTAGATTAGAATTGGGAAGCAAACTAATATATAAAACAAAGGTTGTATTGTCAATATCTGTAAGAAATATATAAAATTACTAAAAGATGAACTTATTTTCAATGCACTTTATTTAATAGTATATTTATAGAAGATAAATGATATTATATTAGTTAAGATAATGTGTTAATTTCAGAGTTCTTCAGCCAATTGACGGGGATATTCACACTGAAACGAAGTGTAGGTCATGTTCTCATCGAGGTGTACGTCCCTAGCATGCTTGTCGTCATTGTATCATGGCTGTCCTTCTGGATCACCATAGGAAAGGGATCCCCGGACCGCGGTGGTGTGGGACTGTTCGCTGTGTTGACGATCATGACCTTGTACGGTGTCGCGACTGAGTCGCTTCCTCATGTGTCTTACATCAAGGTTAATCCACGCAGTGGTGAAAGTGGAATAGAGAGAAGCCGGTGAACACCGGTCGGATTCTCAATATAAAATAAGGCATGCCTAAAAGCTAGCTATCTCCCACTGGAGCTTCCAAGTGATCCCACGGACTCCTTACTCGAAATTGAGGCTATAGCATAATATATTTCTACCTGCTCTGTCCATCTTGGCCTAGCTGTTTCTTATCTCCAGAATGCTGAACATTCTTTTACTTTCGAATGCCCCATGTTCATAAATATTCAGAATAATGATTAGTCAAAAGCAGCCTTGTCCCACCATGCAACAGGGACCTATCATTCGGGAACCTCATGTCCAGCCTCGTACTGGCGGCTGACACTGAAAGCAGCTGAAACCCATGGAAGCCCCTGGGATAAACTGCAACTCTCTGGAATACTCTGGGATGTAGTCTACTTTCACCACTGAATCGCTGTTAATGAAATCTTTTACACGTCCTGCGGACATATCTTGTTTAATGTACTTAAGATGTTCTCAAAATAAAACAAATTGGCAACTTGTAGGACCAGTGATACAAAGTAATATGACAAAATCTGTATGGTCTGCGTCATGTGCTTCTGGCATGGCCTAATTGTCACCAATATTTACCGTCCAATATTCATTTAGTAAAAAAATCAATTTTTCAAGATTAATCTCAAAGTTGCCTGTTTCATACTTATAATCTAATGTATTTTAACTGAGTAGTATTTCTTGCTTCAGCACGCTCACATTAATCATTCGAGGAATGAATGAATGTACGGATGCAGTGTATTCGATGCTGTTTGAAATATTAACTACTTTAGTGGTGTGTTCCAAATACAACGTGAAAGAGCGCTGTACTCGCTATCGCGACGTTCGCCATAAACTCTTTACGGATGACACTGAATTGCGCTTGTTATTAGTAAGAGTAAATTATTCCCATGTTATATAAAGTAAGGAGGAAACAAAACTTACAGCTAATTCCCAAGCTAATCCCAAGCTAATCGTGAGAATCTAACCCTAACCCTAACCCCAACCATTCTCAAGGGCCCCACCCTACCTCCAACCCTAGCCCAACCCTACTGACCCGACTCTAAGTTGGATATTTTGATATTTTGATTTTTTTGATTCTTTTAAAATAAGCTAGGATTAGCTTGAGAACTAGCTGTAACTGGAAACTAATTGTCTAAAGCTTAAAATAAATAGTAGATCTAATGAAAATTACTGCAAACTTGTGCTTTCAGGCTATAGATATATGGATGATCGCATGCTTGGTCTTCGTCTTTCTGTCTCTCTTGGAGTACGCAGTGGTCGTCATTATTTCTCGCCAGAAAGATATTCGAGCACCAATCTCGGTCAAGAGATTCCGCGCATGCCCAATGATCGACGACAAATCAGCCAAGTTACAGCAGATACTGTCGAGTGTTGTTCGGAGGGGAAAGGGAGAAGAAACAAACTGGGCATGGAAAGAGAACAAAACGCTTGACGAAGACCAGCGCTTTGACGCTTTGGTAATAATATAATATTTATAAACAAAAATATTTATTACTAAACAATAATATGATATTCATTACCAGTTTTAATTGAAAGAAAATAGAGCATTTAAAGGCAATGATACCGTGCAAATTATGCATATCTAGAAAAATTACTTATTTTAAAATTAGAAGCAATAAATATCATTACTTACAATAAATATCACTATATGTATTTATTTACTTATTTTTATTTTTAAATAATTGGCATTTGTATTTCTCTCACTTGTAGAGAGCAAGAATTGAAGCTGAACTTTCACTGAACAACAGCGCCGCATCGGAATGTAAGGCATCATTCATACCTCTAATGGCTCGTCTAAATGACTCGAATGACGTCACAATTCATGACGGCCTGGCAAAGCGGAATGGCGGTGGCGCTTCCAGGGAAATTCCACTTGGCAAGAAATACGCGAATAGAATTGACATCGCGTCAAGAATTGTTTTTCCCATTGCCTACACGATCTTTGTCGCTTTGTATTTTCACATCTACTTGAGTCGACTGAGTGCTGATTTGGCAAAATAAAGTTCAGCGAGTATACTCGTAAATTATGCGTAAATTCAGTATACGTACGAGGGTTGTTCTGAAAATCTTGAGCTTTCCAGAAAAACTTCAAAATTGTTCAACCAAAATGTCACAAATTTTGCACAAACATAAATCAATATGTGTCTAATGTTCCTGTAAAATTGTACATGTATATGTCTAATACTTTTTGATATAGCAAGCTCTGCGCACAATATACTTCTCCCATTTGGTTCTCCAGTTAACAAATCCAGTGTTGACCACAAAGAATCGTCATCATCCCCTTCCCAGCTGACGGGGAACATTTGAACTTCTTTGGAGAAGGTGAGACTAGATGATGTCATTGCATAGACTGCCGTTTGGCTCATAATGATGAGCTCATACGTTCAACTTCCGTTGCTGAGGAAAACAGAGTGCTCGTTCCTGACCTGATTCGAAGTGACAGTCGAGTTGACAACTACAATGAGAGAAATCGTTAAGAAGATTGGAACTGGTCATAATGCAATGACATTATATGCAATGACATTATCTCGCTCACCTTCTCCAAAGAAGTTTAAATGCTCTCCGTGAGCTAGGAAGGTGATGATGACGTTTTTAAGTGGCCAACACTGGATTGTTACCTGGCGGACCAAATGGAAAAAGTATGTTATCCGCAATGGTGGCTATATCGAAAAGTAATGAACATATAAATGTACAATTTTACATGAATATCAAACATATGTTGTTTTATGTTCGTGCAAAATTTTAAATATTCTGCTTGAATAGTTTTTAAGTTATTTAGGAAAGCTCAAGACTTTCGGTACAACCCTCGTAAGTTCAGAAGCCGATTTAAAATGCATCATTATTCACGTCAGGCGCATCACAATTTCTGGTTTATATAGCTATTGTAGACCCTATTCTGCCGGAAACTGTTGTGTTGCTTTTAAATGCATTAAAATTCTCTGGTTGCTTTAAGTCCTTTGCCTTAGCGACTGATCAGCCTGGAAGAGCCAGTATTTCACACCAGGTTAAGCCGATTGATTTAAAATACTCCATAAACTTATGCTTGCGAAAAGTTGGTTTGGGTTTTGTTTGGTTTCATAGCAGATTACCTGTGACGAAATTAATTAATTTTGCAAAGGGCAAGATCTAGTTTCCTGCAAAAAAATCACATTCTATTGGAAAGTGTTCGCAGTGATGCTGTCATTATTTAATGATATTATATTAGTACTTCTGCGTATTTTCATTAACGACTAAATGTAGAAGCATTGAAATCTTTTTACAAAGGAATTAGTCCGTGAAATATCTTCAAGTGCATAGTTACAGCGTTCATAACACAAAATATGACTAGTTAAAATAAATCACTTATGACTTAATCCATTTTAGCTCATTTAGAAGATTTGACAAATATTACTAAAATTACTACGTCGGCGGTGACAAATTTTGAGTGTGTAAAATGCACTGGAATAACACGTTGCACATTAGAACTTGTACATAAATTGTAGAGACAATTTTTGTTAAGTGCGCCTATAAGTTTCTGTATAATCTTGCTGAGATGTTCGCTTGGGTTACATTGATGAAGAAATCAGAAATTAAAGCTATTTCTAGTATTAGATGTGGATTTCAATGTTGCTCATCTCCTGCTGACATATAGAGAATAGATACAATGATAATGAGTTCAATTTTGCAGGCTAGGCCTCCGATATCGAACTTCTTTAAAAATTTATGACTCATGCCTTAATACCCGCGCGCGCGTTCGTCATATAATTTTTTACCCCAGTTCTCTCGCCCCTCGCCCAACTTGTCAGAAAAGTTGACCCCATCCGTTCGCCAGAAACGTTTTACCCGTCGCTACCACCAATCCCAACCCCGGTTAGATGAAATGTTTGAGACCCGAGTTGTGTATGGCCGCCTCCCTTATTTAACCATTTACGACAATGTTCCTATGATATGAGTTGTACATGTGCTTTTTGAATTCTACAAATGTAAATATACATATTCCATCAAGCGCAAGACTCATCAGTTCATATTACTTCCAAATATTCTTTAAGTTTCTGTGACAAATTTCCCTGTCATTTATCTGTAAGTAGATGACTAATTTCTCATCAAGATAACAACAACATCTTGTTTTTTATCAGATTTATTCTACGGTTTATATGTAATATAATATGATGTGTTTGATATTTAATTTATTTAACCAGTATATTCTTAACTTTTGATGTGCTGCAATTAGAATGGAACTTTGGTTACACAGTCTGTCTACTGCTGATGGCTTTCTAGACAATGGTTGATTAATGTGCATCTTAATTCAGTTTACGTCGTAAAAGCGTTATTAGTTACAAAAAATGATTGCTTTAATTGCTTTTATTTAACACATTATGTTTCACATATTTCACAAAGATAGCTACAACATACTGTAAGCCTAGGAGGCAAGGAAACGTCATAATATTATTTGATGTATGTATTTGCAAACGCATTAATTGGTCGCTATCATTCATATTTTAAAGGTCACAATGTAATTACGTTAAGAAACTAAAATTAAAGTTGTGCATCACAATTGGAATCTGATTTTAATTTGTGAAAATATACTCTTAAATTAATTGTTACGTATTTTGTATTACACAGGCTTTTTACCGCATTGCATTACTGTATCATTGCCAATTTTCTATTTCCTTCTTTGTTCCTCTATTTGGCTGATCGTTATTTCTGGTCTGCTGTATTCAGAAAATTTTAAAATTAATAAATATTTGACAATTTTCAAATCTTAATATTTAGTTGTCGTATCGCTTTTCCGTTTGATGGTGATGAAAGAAAGCACTGTGAATGACGAGGTAATGTCGATACCACCGATCTGCTATGGAAATGAGTTGAGCACAGGTTGGTTCCCCGAGCAATCCTCTATAGTTAATAGACCCTTGAATTTCTGATCAAAAACTTTAAGCGCTCACTAACGCTCTATTAAAGGCTCTCTTTGACGGAGCGTGTGATTCGTATGTTTTGTACCACCAATTTACCAATTGAACACACAGAGCGTATTGTCGAGGTCAAATTCGTTGATAGTTATTTATTCATAACCGTATTCACACGTCCTTGTATTCTAAACAACTTGAAGCAGCAATGATCACACAATTGTGCGTGTATTAGAACTAAAGAAGTTAATCAGCTCACAGGTATTCGACAGATGGCGACACAGTTTCGTTCTGGCAGAAGACCTTGTTGATGATCCACTGAGAATAGTCGGCTATTCTTGTTTCCTCGAGTCTGGAGCGAAATGTGAGTAGGTGGATGTACAGATTTTTCCTAAGCATTTTGTCAGCGCTGCATGATAACCACTGTGCTACGCAGCCGGTGTCCAGCCTACTATTGATTATCTCAGGATTCAAATGCGTATAGAACCTTGTAATTTTAAGCGGCGAAATGTTTGTGTGGTCCTTCCTTTCACTTCCAGACTTTGTCGATCAACTGGTATTTCAGAACTGGAGAGTCATTTTGAAGCACTGCTTCAGCATGGAACAACAATATCTTGAAAAATACCTCGGATTGTTACATTTTCCCCAGTAAGAAAGTTTGATATTGAATTCTCTGCGCTTCTCGTGACTGAGGTCATAGAAGTCACCAGCGGTCACCAGTGACCAGTGGAGACATCCAGACTACGTCATACATCGTCGATTCGTCGTGTCATGCTCGTTTTAAGAATAATCGACAACGGTTTGTACTAGACCCAGTGCAGGCACTGTACGAAGCAGTCACTGACGCTTTGAATTGACTGACGTGTTATATCCGCATTTAAGCATGCAATATCAACAATTTGGAGTTGCGTTTTGAAGTTACTAAATATCTGTGAAGGGCGTGCATTTGATGAATGAAAGAATGCTCTTATCTAGTATGTAGGAGTGGCCGTATAGCAAGAAAGAACTAAGCAAGGTCCCAGTGATTGTTCAAGTATGTTGCGTAAGGTCCCTGGATCCCTGGTCATGTGAGCACGACTTCGTGCAGTTAAACGTACAAACAACGGGGGTCAAGTGGAACGAACGATACTTGACTCAATTTCAATGCCACCGTTATCGTCACCAAATCTTCTCATTTATCTCTCTCATTCGTGTCATTCTTCGCTGACGATGACCGAGCTATCATCGTCGTCGTCGTCGTCGTTATTTGGTCGTTGCACTGCACCTTGTATTTGTAACGCCCTGTCATTTAGCTCTTCATAAACCAAAGCGCATAATCTCAATCCGTCCTTGTTGGTATTATAAAACTTTCAGTATTCAACTATTCATTTTGCATCCTATATGAGAATTATTGGCAATATATCTTTGGGATCTAAGACTTGTACAGTTTACCGGAAGGAGAGCCATAATTCCTAATCTGAACTTAAATTTAACCCCTAACCCAAACCAAATCAAATAATTATATTTCCAATAAAATTGAATAACTTCTGAAATTGATTGCATTCAGTAACAATTTCGACAAACAGATACAATTTGGTCAACTGTTGTTGTCTAAGAAGCAGAAATTACTTTAATAATATATTTTTCGAATAAATAACAAAAATCGATAGATTGTAAGTTTGACATTCACGAACTGTTTTCTTAAACTGATCTTCGACCTTTTCAAAGTTTGACATGAGCCCCATTTAGGTCATCGACAACCCAAACCTCTTTATGAAATAATTGTAATGATGCGAACTGAACAAATGAATTGACAGCGTTCCGGGACGTTCCAGTAATTATAATCTCATACTACAATGTATTAATCGAAAATTATAACCTTTTTTCAATAAAACTGAGGACGGATTAAAAACCTTGATGCAGTGATTTGCTTTTATATGGCGCAAGACTTGCTTCTTATTGTATGTGCAAATCCGTTGATCATTTAGGTTAAATATTATGCTGTCTATGGATTTGTTCAGTTCGCATCATTACAATTATTTTTAAATAGATGGCCAACCTTACTGTGATCCTTCAGATAAATTATAAACTCAACCTATCTATATAATGCTATGAATCAAATGTATAATGAGCTATGAATCAAATGTATCATTGTGATTACTTGGCTGTATCGGATTTTAATGAGCTATTTGTGAAATATGGGAGTCTAGGAAATTTCCCCCCTAGAAAACTCCCACCCGGAAATTTCCCCCGGAATTTCCCCCCCCGGGGAAATATCCCCCCCCCGGAAATTTCCCCGATTTACATAGGAAATCTCCCCCCTGGAAAACTCCCAACATATATAAATAAAAAATGAAATAAAATAAAAATAAAAATAATTAGACAACATTATAACTAAAAGTAACAACCTATCAACTTAAATAAAAATAGTCTTCAGCTCATCGTATAAATTTTTTCACGAATCGTCAACATTTCAGATCTGGCTTCATCTGATCCATGCGTGTGTTCAATGACTACTTTCATATCTGCATCTACTTTTACTATTGCTTTAAACTCAGTCAGACCATTTCTGTATCCACGACGGCGTTCACTTTCATAAGTACTAATTGTAAGATTTTGTGTTACAGAGCTATGTAGACATTTTTAAATAACTTGTTTTTCCACGAATCGTCGGCATTTTATTTACATGATCATTTCAAGCACCACTTTATAAACGAAATAAAAACAATACTACGAAGTTCAGCTAAAACCGGTCTAAAATCTGTCCTGGGTGATTTTGTCGTTGAACTCGTGGATACACCACATTATTTCAAATGTTGTTGTAAATTATAAGAGCGAGCAGCGATTAACTAGCAGTAAGCGGAAAAATTAATGG
>JAQFYQ010002909.1:0-11188 GCA_034694885.1 Buchholzia appendiculata
AAACTCCCTAGGGGTATAAGTGTGACCTATAAAAAAATTGGTACACCGCTACCACACCCCCCCGCTCGTTAAAAAGTTACACTGTTACCCCTCCCCCCGCGCGAGATCAACCAAAGTACAGTACACCCCCGTGGAAAAATTCCTGGGCAAAAGCCTGTTCGTACATCATGTATGATATGGACAAAGCTATACATTTTGTCACAAACATTAGTTCACAAACCTTTGAGCCCAGCAGAAAAAAATCACAACTTAATTTTGTTTTTTGTCTTTTAACATCTGGTTCACAGTGGTTATGAAAATTAATGCAAGGCGTGGGAAACTTTGCACAAAGTTGGATTAAAGCCATTCCGTTGGTATGGTTATGTCTTGAGTATGCAGTTTTTTTTATAAATGATTCATGCCCTGTATAGTAGTAACAAATCTACGAACTGTTCAGTCACTTCAGTGTTCATCCAACGGTTGCGTTAGAGTGTTTAGATCGTTTATCAGTGTACTTATGTTTCTGTTTTATTAACTTGTGCGCAGGTGTAAAGTTATCGATTCACCTGTACTATGTCATTAAAAACACTGTAATCTTATCGTCGACGTTGTTAGTAGGCCGATTATTGATGTGAAGTTGTAATTAGCGTCTGATAGAAATATGCCTTGTCGTTACACTAGGCGATAAGATATTGCGACGCAGACTTGACGGAGTCCAACCACGTTGTAAGTTGTGTTTCATTTTCTGCTTTTAATTATAATATAACTCTATTGGTTTGCAGAAATTTCGGGTTGCATAGATTTCTAATCAAGTGAAAAAATCGATGTGCCTCAGTGCATGACTTAAGTTATTAATTATAATATTAGACTGCTTTATTATACGCCCATCCTTGCCCCCTATATATGGATCGTTTAAATTACTGTAGACCCTACGGTTTACATCACTAGAACATTCGTCAGGTCATTTGTCGTCGTTTGTATATAGAGTGACACGGTAATGTTTACCGCGGTAATTACCGCGGTAATGGGGAACAAAATTATAATTTTTCTCTATTTACCGCGGCAATGGGGAGCCGTGCAGCAGCTTTACCGCGGTAACGGGTAGACATCTCATTACCGCGGTAAACCGCGGTTTACCGTGGTTTTACCGCATTGATCTCACTGTTTTTTTTTATATTACTACATTGACCACTCATGGTCATTAAAACTACAAATGACTATGCAATATTGCTTTAAATGTATGGTATTTACTACTTAGCGTCAAATGTAGACATACAGAATGATGATTAACGATGGTACGAGTTATCAATTATCTCGATTTACCGCGGTAAACCGCGGTAATGGGGAGAGAAATTGACAAATTCCCCATTTACCGCGGTAATGGGGAGCCGGGCCGCGGTATTACCGCGGTAATGGGGAGCCAACTTGTACCCTCCCCGCGGGGTGGGGTGGTAATGGGTTGAAAAAAGTCTACGCGGGGTGGTAATGGGGAGCCATTTCCAACCCGATGTCACTCTCTATTACACACATGTGCACTCATCTGCAGACACATACATATGAATGCATACACACATGCATACATTTATGCAACCATGCATACATGTATACATAAAAGATACACATGCCAACAACCATCCATACAATCATCAAGTCATTCATAGACTCAAACACGAAGGCGCATAATGCATACTGCATAGATATTTACATACGCTCCGACTATGTCAAGCATTTATCGGCTTGACTATGGCGGTCTGCACGGTTTGTTTTTGAAAGACTGACAAATGATATTTCTCGCACTGAATTTGGCAACGTTTGTGGACTAACAATTAAGTTGCAATAGCACATTCCAGTATAGAGTTGCCAACTATATGGAGTTCACAGCAAATAAACTGCGCAGTTGGCTCCAATCAGAATAAACAGTTGACGATTTTATTTATCCAGCCAATTACCAAGCGATTTTTATATTTTGAAAAGTTTATCGTTCAAAAATTTATTATGCATAATAAAAATGATTCATATTTCTGTGAACTATAACAAGATGTGACCATTTGAGAGATCAATCAATGCATTTTTATCACGACAGGCATCACATTTAATTGCAAAAAAGATCTTATTTAATTGTAGATCTGTAACTAGCTGAGTCAGAAAGTCTCATGAGTACACTAAATTATTAACAAATTATATAATTTTAGCATTCATTTTTTCAACTTTTGAAATTGTGAGCAAATGATAAATTACAGTTGGAGATGTGATGAATGGATAGTGCTCACATTTACTACGATAAAAGATGCAAAATGCAAGAAAAGGAGTGATACTAGCAAACTTTTGAAAGAGAGATTGCATTGTTTCAAGGAATCAATTATAATTGATTAAATGGCCTGCCATCAGTTATTAAAGGTTTACCGACATTTTATGCACATAAAATGTGGACAGTAGAGCAGGAGAAATTCTAAAGACTAGTAACAATTGAAATATGAAAAAAACAGGAACTTGTGATTGAAATCCAATACATGATATGTTCAAGTTGAAAAACATCTTGCGAAAGCTCTTACCTTTTGAAGATACGCACCCGAAGAGGATTAGCACGATGCAGTTAAATTTGGCTATTGCATTCAGCGTCATTATTTATTTTCTCAGGAGGCTCGGTTCTAGTCGTTAAATTGCCTTAGTGTGCAGCTGCTGGTCAGAAAAACAATTTGCATATTATGAAAATATTTGAAATCTTACCGCATACCAATGCAGAATAACAACGCTTGCAAATTGGCATACAAAATTAATGCTGTTATTTGTCATACAACAGTCTGTTTTCAACCAGATCATTCATCCGTTCTAACCAGAAAAAATTGAGGTCAGCTAGATAATTGAAACTATTTTTACGGTGATTAGTAGTAAAGAAATTGTTTAATAGATACTAGCAAATTTGTCAATCACAGAGCAAACAGTAATGGCAGGTTCGAGATCGATTCGAGCCAATAAAAGTGTAAATAGCTCACTCACGCTGATGAATCCTTAAAGTCTGTTTTTCAGCTCAGAATAAATCTTTGTCATGACAGGTATAGGCGAAGTACGCAGACTGTAATGCGTTCCACGATAAAAATTTCGTATTGGCAACTTCATTGGCAACAAAGCAAAGCTTGAATTATTGGTGGCTGTTCAATCAAAGACAAAAGAGCAGTTCTTTCCCTTTTAGAAAAGATATCGACCAAAGCATTTGTTCCGAGAATTCCCTGCAATTAAAGCAGCACGTAAAAAGCATAGTCACGTAAGCGAGAATACCTATGCCTTCAATCGTCAAAACAATGCTGACCTTTTTAAAAATAACTCGACTGCTGCTGATTTGAGAGACACAAGTTGGCTGATAAAAGGTTGCAAATTCATCATCGATAGTTGCACTTATCAATTGAAACATAATACAATACAGCCTCGTTGTCATTTAGAGTAGGACGTGCGTCGGTTTTACTCGAAGCTTGGATCGGGTGGGGGTTCAAAGAGTGGCCCGCAGTCACCCTTGATGTAATTATTCAAAATACGCACCCAAGCTCGGTCATTGAATAGGTAATTGAAAATCTTTTGTGGTTGTTGCTATCGTAGGCTCAAGTCCGAGTGTAGTGAGTCCAGCCACTTCAATGCTTCAGTGTCTGCCTAGTGCAGTGATTGCAAACCTCCGTCGAGCAACGTTAACGTGCGTGAATCGACGATGTGTGATATAGTTTGGATGTCTCCACAGTCACAGAGGTCACTGGTAGTGAGACTCAATTTCTTATGGCAGACAGTGTCCCTGTCCTGCACAGAATTTGTTTATTGTAGACCGCACGTGACTCGGAACGTCGAAGCCTGGTGGCAAATGGAGGGATCACGGACAAGATGAGCGTTCATCACCTTAGCCGCTTGCCAGTCTTCTCGTCACCGTGTTCTTATGTCAGCGGGTTCCATGTCTGTCTAGAGTGGCCGCCTGGATGTTAGACATCGTGCTGGTGGATCGAAAATATCGCTTTTGGATCCCATTAGTTGTTGATAACTGCTTTGGGTACCAGTTTATCCATTGCTCCTGTGCGGTAGTGATTGTTCAATGCTTGCAAGGCCACTCGACCATGGCAGAAGGGGTTAGGCGAAGTGTCCGAGATCAGCTCCATAGTGGTGTTAGCACAGTGGTGTTCAATATATTGTATATTGTTCGTTCCATGACCATTGAAGTTCTTACAGCTATCGGATGAAATTTTTGGCTTTCTATGGCGTGAAATATTAAACATACTTTTCTTTAATGGAATATTATACACGCCAATTGGTCACTGTTTTATGCACATTAACACTCCATTGAAAGTATGTTGAACCGATTTGATTGGATGACGATGCACGTTAAGATAAAGAATATAATTATAGAGTTTATCACAATACACCGCGGTCCTAAAAAACGTGTCCTTATATTAGCGTGTTAATGTATTTACTGAAGTTATCAGCCATAACTTCAGTAAATAGTTACCGATCACATAAAAAAATTACCAAAACTCGCTAAGGTATTACTTATCAGAGCAATAGAATGTCACAGATGATGTTCAACGTGTCCTCCATGATCATTATCACATGCGCTGAGACGCTGGCGCCACTGCTGTATAGGCTCTTCGATAACGCGCTGATCAATTTCATCCCATGCCTCTATGATTCTTTGACGCAGTTCATTCGCATCTCAATTTTTGTCTTGTATACCTTCTCTTGCATACCTTCTCTCCCAAACGTGTAGTCCACGGGACTTAAATCCTGACAATTCTGCGGAACCATAACGTGTGCGAATGAAGTCCGATGTTTTGATCTCCAACAGCCACACAATGTCACGTGCTCTGTGGGCTGGCGCACCGTTCTGCTGGAAAATGAAATATTCCGTTATTTTTCTCATATTCGAAGGAAGGCATTTTCATCAGCAAAACATCTCGATAGTACTGTCCAATCCATTGACTTTTACCGCTGGTTCGATTACATTTATTTTCATTCTCTTTTTCACTTCTGTTTGTTTGTTTATGCAACATAATATCGATCGCGTTATGACGACGACATTAAACAATGGGCTATTCCAAACGTTTTTAAACAGTGTATTGCATTCTTTTAATTAAACTCAAGGAATCAGATTCATAAAATTTGGTAGATATCGTTGGCCCATTATCGGTGGCCCTATTTGGTGGCTTTATATCGGTCGCCCTATTATTGATCGAGTTATTACTAAATATTCAAGGACATATGTTTGACCCACGGTATAGTGTATGGAATGACGATTAACAAGTTTTAATTATTTTAAATAATTGAATAGTCTCCATGTCGAGAGGAATAATATTAAGAATAGTTCCGTTTTAAACGGAATTTTATTGTTCAAAGTAACTAGTGAATAAATACTCATTTAAAATACATGTATATTCAAAGTACACCGACCGCCTCCAAATAACATTAATTTTTTTCAAAATGATATATCAATATAAAATTAAATTTATTCTTCGTTCGGATCTAAAGAAAATATTGATTTTTTCAGAAACCTCTGATATTTCGAAAAATGTTTCCAAACTTAGTCGACTGTATGTACATTAAGATTGTTGTAATTAGGCATTGTAAAATCAACACACAATTGATCAATATAAATAATAAACATGAATAAATAAATAACGTAAATTCCAAATATTGTATTATTTACATGTCACCGAGATAAATATTTCATCAGCCTATCGCGGATATTCGCTTTAAAAAAACTGTATTATTTCAAGGTTGACTTAATGTCTTGTTAAGGGAAGTTGTAGAAACGATTCACCACAGGACGGTTCACCGTAGAAAGGTTCACCCTAGGACAGTTCACCACCGAACTGTTCACCTCTCGATGGTTCACCGCTAGGATGTTTCACCACTGGAATGGTTCATCGCTTGGACGGTTCACCGCTAGGAAGGTTCACCGCTGGGATGGTTCACCCTGCGACGGTTCACCCTATAGGACCGTTCACCCTAGGACGGTTCACCATGATTTTGGTTAATTTATTTATTGTTATTTTTGGCTCTGTGTTTCAGTCAAACAAAAATGCCGAGGAAGTTTTATTCTATTTTGCGCCTCGGAAGGTCAGTGACAGCAGTCATGGCAAGCACGGTGCCTTGATTGTGCACGGGTGCACGGGGTCTTGAAGGCCCTTGAAAGGGAAATGCTACAAGCATGCACTTATAGGAATGCATGAAAAACGGCCCTGTCAAGAAACACAGCAGAACATCTCGAGATCTGCTGTAACAATCAACATGAAGAGTCGCAGTACAGATAATAGAGCGTGACCTTCAGAGAAGCTTGACGCAGCTGCTACGCTTCCTACTGCATCGGGGCAGTTCGCACATACGAATGCAATAGAATTTAATATAATTTGATTGAGACGACAGGCAAAAGAAAATCCTTTAAACAAAACTTTTAATATTAATTATAATTAGAAATTCTAATAACTTCATTGCAAAACACGATATATTTACTAGATAAATAAAAAGAAAGTAAAAATAACAAATCAATTGCTGTCAACATTCCTATGATGAGCGTTCCTGTGGTGAATCGTCCTCGGGTGAACCGTCCTGGGCGTGAACCATCCTGGGGTGAACCGTCCTAGAGGTGAACTGTCCTAGCGGTGAACCGCCCAAGCAGTGAACGGTCCGGTGATGAACCGACCTAAATTGAACCGTCCTATGGTGAACCGTCCGGCGGTGAATCTTCCGGTGTACCGGATCCCCTAGAAACAAGACATAACAACGTTTTCGTGTACACAACAACAAAATTGGAAGGATTTGTCAATTCTAATGAAACGATGAGAATGCAATTCTCAACCATGATGTTGATCTGGAACATAAGTGATGAAGCACGACGTGTGGCTGAAAATCAAAAGCCGGAAAATTAAAAATAAAACGTGAAATTGAATTGAAAGATATTAAAAACGCCGACAAGTGAAAGACCGAATATGAAAAGACCGAAAATATTACAAGTCGATAGTCCATCGAGCGAACAGATGAGAAGAATCTTGACAATGTAATTACAGAATGATGACGGTGCCTATGCGGTGACGATGGCTCGCTGCTTGAAATTCTAGTATTTGTAATCTATAGAATTTCTTAGGAACACAATTTGATGCTATGCAAATTCTAATTAAACTTATAATTATGCATTTAGGGTTTGACTAAAATCATTGGTAGTCCTGTTTAGATTAATCTTAGTCATATTGTTTTCAATAGTCTAAATTATCCTGTTTTAAATATGCCGTTTTCGATTTATGATCCGTGAATTTCGTCCTGTTTTAATATTGCGCTGTTTCCCAATATACTATTTTGAGTGTTCGGTCATTTCAATTGTCATGCAATTAAATGCTCCATTTTTGCACCGATTTCCAAATTAAGGCCTTTTGATTTAGAGATCGTTTGACTGTTTACCTTATTGATGTTAGACGTTTTGAATTCTGAACTTTACAATGTACAACCTTTATACTTTACGTTTTTTGTTTCTTTTGGATTTAAGCATCTTGTACGTTCCCCTTTTTATTTTTGACATTTTGATATGCTATCGTTACAATTTGCTCTCTTAACTGTTCGACCTTCTGAATTCATACCTTTTGTATGTTCCATATTTGAATTTGTGGCTGTTTGAAGATCGACCTTATGAACTTCGACCTGGTGAATACGTTTGCAAGTTGGTTATGTTGGCTTTTGATTCTCACCTAATAACAGATTGATTTTTCAAACAGCGTTAACTGATGAAAATTTGATCGTCGTTAAACAAGAAATGTAGATGCTCATTGCATCTTGAGCAGAGCTTAATTTTCGAACTAGTCTGAGTTCGGACGCCTTTTCTAGTATGCAATAATTCACCAGTGTCATAGATAGGTTCTATAGCTCATTAGACATTACAGTATGTCACTATTTACTTGATCCATCTGGATCGTATTGTGTAGCAGTTAGCTTTACTTCGCTCTTCATTGGTTGCTATTATTTTTCTTGTTCCATATCATCACAGTTGATTGATTGAGCCAGGTCTCAGGGTTAGTTGGCGGTATTTTGAGTAAGGAACTGATAGCTTTAGTTTGTCTAGCCTTACTTTTGTTGCTGTCCTTGCCCTATTCAGTGTTGTCTTGTGATGTTCCTTTTCGAAGTGTAACTATGACTAATCTAATTGTGAAAAGTATTAAATAACTGCAACTGCATACTAAATGTATTAAACTTAAATCTTTACTAGCACTGAATCCTTTCTAGTTCAATATAATAGTTGATTCGATCCTTAGTTGTGCCCGTTCAAGGATTATCATAGAGTAGTTCGCCCATCTACGACACTATACCGGTGATGCCAGTGACTGGTACTGACAATAATAAAACAGTTGCTTATATCCAAGATCAAGCATTAATACGAGAAGACTCATTTCAATACTGTTAGACTGAAGGCTTTGATAGGTAGCACAATTATACTGGTTCTGCACTGGACATTTTTGGCACTTGAAAATGTAACTATTTTGAACCAACTATTTTTGATTTCAATTATCCAAATATTTCTAAAATAAAGTATTCATTATCTGTCAGAATCATGTGCACTTTCTATTTGAGACATTAAGGCTAAGATTTAACATGAAGTAGTCGAGTCACACTTGACGGAATAAATTGATCAACGAAATTTCAAATGATGATACTGAATTAAAATAGTAATGACTATTTATTTACTGCTCAGCGTAATTTTCAGCTATTACTTATTTTGTCATATAAACTACGCATATATTGTGACGGATAATTCAGAGAATGTATTACTTAAAGTTAACGTTTGTTCCGATAATGTTCCATCCAATTACGAAAGTAAAAATAACAGATGTATTCTTGCAAACAACTTGTCCTCAGTCATTCAAGAATATCAGGTATTCATTTTGTTGATATATAGACTACAGAATGCCATCGGTGACATCATCGGTCCACTGCCAGAGATGTGAGTCTGACTGATGGCTCCTGGCTGAGAGAAGTATATCCGTATCAGAGAGAAGACAACAGTTGCTTGTCGTCACGTCGTATTGAACCCCGGCACAAACAGAGCGACTCTTCATACAGTTGTGGATGCACATCCCTTCAGAGCTTAATTTCGTGCAACCAAAGCTGGCCGAGGATACAGTGACGTCAGAACTCGTCTGGATGAATCGACCTTCTAGAATGTTTGCACATTGAAGCTACACTATAGTTTGAACTGATTTTGATGTAAGTAGTGATAATGTGACTCATAATAATGTAACAATAATACACTTGTAGTATCATGAGTAGTATTTCAATCTAAAGATTTGGCCAAGTATCACTAAAGCCCTGACATATAATTTCAATATCATTCTAATTATATTGACACTTCATCAATCATTTATTGTTCAATTATGGATTCATGCATGTCATTTAGTATCTGATATACGAGTAAATTCTTTTCAGTAGCATTCCAAGAGGATGTTCATAGATACAATCATACAATACTTATGTTAGACACGGGCTCCACAGATCTTTCACAAAAAGCTTGAGCGGAAAACGAGTATTTACTTGCTTTTGATAAATACATGTACAGGAGCTCATTATCCCTGGCGCCAAAATCTTAAATCCCATGATCTAGATAAAGAAATTCAAGCTTGTATATAAATTGACGCACATCATCATTATCGTCATCATCATCATCATCATCATCATCTAGCTCCATTGGCTTGCCGCCCGTTGGTGTCCAGTGCAGTATCAACTAACTTTTTCCACTCTGCTCTGTTCTGTGTTGTGTGGAATAAGGATTGCGTTTCTTTTCCCCACTCCATGATATCGCCCATCCATTCCCTTGCTGGTCTTCCTCTCGTCACTCTTCCATTCATCACTCCAAGCATCACGTTCTACATTGCTCTGTTGTCTTCCATTCTGGCTATATGGCCAAACATTCTCAATGTACCACTCCATTACCTTCGGCAGCAGGTTTCTTTTCTGGTTCACTCTCTCTCTCTCTAACTTCTGCGTTCATAATTTCCTGTATGTAGCTTATTCCGAATATTCTCCTGTATCAGTACATTTCAAATGCGAGCAGCGTGTCTTAATCCGCTTTCTTCAAAGTCTACGTTTCGCAGACATAGTTAGCCACACTCATGTTTTCAAGATGTCAAGCTTTGCATCCAATTCAAGTCCGTTATTGTTCCAGATGGCGTTGACGCACATATTTCCAAATTATTATATAATTTACACTATTCATTTAAGGAACCATTCTATTATATATTAAGTTACAGGTTTAGTATCAATTGTAAGCAAGTTTGGATTTATTCGGCAATAAAAAGGATCCCTGCGGAATGTATGACAAATTGTTGACAAATTCTTCACTGATCGAATGAATATCCATAACTGTTTGCCTGCATTTCCTGAATGTAAAATAAGAGAAAACTCATATGATACAGTGATACAATGTGATAAGATATCAAATAGCGATTCAACGAGATATCAATTGTATATGTAACGTGATAGATGTAACAACTGAAAATATAGTTTGTTGCGGAATTGCCCCCCTCAACTTTTTCTGATTCCTACGATAGTACGGATAATTGGCAACAATGGGCTCGATTGCATGGACGGCCGTGAGGAACGCATTAAATGCATTACTCGACAGGGAAGCAGTGTATATAGCCCGTGCGTGTAAAGCCCTCGTGTTATTGCCGCTGCGGCGCGAAAGTTAGCCAATCATAGACGACTCGACATTGCGCAATAGTTGTTGATGTCATTGCCGGCCAGTCGGAGCGTTGCGGCGCGAAAGTTAGCCAATCATAGACGACTCGACATTGCGCAATAGTTGTTGATGTCATTGCCGGCCAGTCTGAGTGCTGCGGCGCGAAAATTAGCTAATCACAGACCGCCAATGTTAGAGATAGGGCTGCCGCGTGTATAAAAGGCAGCAAGCTCAATGCAAATTCTCTCATTGTGATTCTGACTCTGGCGCTCGACGACGACACTTGGAAGGAAACTCTCTCAGGTCCGACAGCTTTGCTACTTCAACATAGTTCCGACAGGTCCGACAGGTCCGACAGGTCCGACAGGTCCGACAGGTCCGACAGCTTTAGTCCGACAGGTCCGACAGGTCCGACAGGTCCGACAGCTTTCCAACGACTCTCAGTTCCGACAGGTCCGACAGGTCCGACAGGTCCGACAGCTTTAGTCCGACAGGTCCGACAGGTCCGACAGGTCCGACAGC
>JAQFYQ010002910.1:0-11188 GCA_034694885.1 Buchholzia appendiculata
GTCCTGGAAACCTGGAAAAAACCTGGCCCCAGCACCAGGGATCTTGGCCCACCCACGGACGAAATCCTGGCTACGGGCCTGATTGAAGGCGTGTACAGTGTACACGCCTTCAATCAGGCATATTTCATACACTTCAATCAATCACATTTTTTTTACCTCAACGCTGTGTACACTGTACACAGCGTTGAGCAAAAAATGTGAATTATGTGTTGTGAACTTCCGAACGATTTTCGTAAGCGATTTTCAATCTTGGTAACAAACTGTGAATCCTCATCTGTGGAAGATTATGCAAAGTGTTCTGGAACTAAACCTTGTTCTTTAATTATGTATCACGAAACGTGGAACTGTAACTAAAATTCAACACGTTTCTAGAATATTTGAACGCGAAAAACCCAGCTTCCATGCGTAATGTTATTGAATAATTGATCGAAACCGATATGGCATTTATAATATTAAACTCGCTACGGTATAGTACTGATTGAGTTTATGCACACTGGAAGAAACGAGTAGCTGAGTTTTCTGTATTTTTATTACTTGTTGTTGGCAATTCAAATGGAAATGATTAATATTTTATTATTTGTATTCTTGTTCTAGAACACCTGGAAAGAAAGTAAACAGGAGAAACATAAACAAATTATAATTAGTGGTATAAAAAAAACTGGAAGCAATTTCGTCTAGAAGCTTCTGCTAGTAAACAGATTACAAGAACAGCAAACAGGAAGAGAGAAAATAATAATGTATTTGTGCACAAAACAAACACTTGACAATTTTCACAAAAATATTACTCCAGGTAATTAAAACGCAAAGTGGTCAAATTAACACGCTTTAACAATGAAACACAGACAAGCTTTGTTGAATCTGCAGACTACAATCAACATGCGCTAGCATCGAAGTCAAAATGTAATTGATAAGGGCTTTCCAAGAATTTGAATTTGAATCAGTCATGTATTGCGTATAATGAAATTATTACGGTATTGCAATTTCGTCGACAACAGCGAATTTTAATCAGAACTTATACAACACAGTATACCGTTGACGCGTAATTGTTCAACATGTAGGAAGTGAGTATTATTATTAATGTGGAAGATTCAGAGACGCGATAAAACCTTGCACGACAGAATTTTACATTCATCTTACTAGAACACCGTCCTTTTAAACAAACCAAATTAAAATTATTTGGCCCAAAAGTAATGGAGGACAAAAAGGCTTAAACAATGTAAAACTATAATAAATTCCGAATAAACAAAATCTCGCTTTGGATATTCTATTTTTCGCTGTAAATTAATGCCATCGTAGCCATTAATTTCGTGTTTTCGACTATAAATAACCGTGGACACATGTTGTTGCTGTCTAGTCTTAAGTCCTGATACGCAGCCATTTGCATTCAACCTAATCTTAGTCCCGCATTGTAGAACATAGGCGTTGATCATAGGTCTACTTTGTATGTACACTAGACCGCCATTAAGAATATTATTTTTGGTGAAATCTTATTGATTATTTCGTATTAAACTAGCTTATATATATATTCAATCTTTCAAATTTCAAATGACTGAATTTGTGATTTGGTTGTGCCTTGTTCATTCTCGAAAATGTAGCCAGGGCCGAGATTTTTCTTCACCTATTTCTGGTGAAAACTGTATTTGGATTTAACTAAATATACTTTATATCTGAAACTCGTAAGAACTGATAACTCTTTTCCGGTTGACAACTTGTCTCGGATTAACTGCTTGGCAAGCCACCAATATCCATGAAGATATAAGCAGAATTGCTCTGTTTCATAACCTGAGGTTTACGATTTACTCTAGTTGTAGGTAATACTGATACATAATACAATTTCTGATTCACATGTATAGCAGTTCGAAACCAAATATGCCTATTTTTAATATCAATAAATAGTTTCGAATCATAGGTTTTATTATAGATCCATATTTTATCTTCAGTTTTCGACTGGAGCACTTATTTTATTTAAATCCAACAATTGGATTAAAAGGAGATAGTTAGTCAAAACATATGCGTTCTATTTTCAAAACAAAATAAAGTAAAATGAACTATATACATGTATATACCCAAGCTATCCTGTGTAGATATACAGGCTATATACTTATATGCTCTGTTGTGTCATTTGCAAAGATCTATATGTACAGTCGCATAGGCCTGCACTGTATTTAACAAATTTTCATCGTGAATTATGAATTTATAACTATAGAAATAGATCTACGTAATTAGTCACGGTCCAAAATACACTACAGATTGTACTGCCTACACCTTGTATCAGCGATCTTTAACATGCACAATTACCTTGTCAACTTATTGATGATATCTGTTAATACTGGATGATAAACCGACATCTGTGTTGAAATACGCAATCCACCAAACTTTAAAGCGTGAAAATAACCTAACCCGTGACCTTAGCATGACCAGTGACCTTTATGCAACACTAAACCGAATTAAACAAAAAACCATAAACAGTGAAACAACTCAAGATTTGATTTCATTATTTTTTTCCCAATACAGCAGAACTTAGTTGCTGAAGTTGTCTTTTAAGACTATCAACATTGGTCTGAGTAAAACTAGTTTTCTTATTCAAGTAAAAATTTGATAATCCATAGAAATCGGTCATTACTAACGGTGTTCAATCAATAATTACATATTATTTATATTGTAAACTACATATTATGTAGATATTGTAATTATGTTTATTTAACTCATCTGCGTGATTTCACCGATGATGAACACCTGTGTTACCAAACTGATTCTAGATCTAGCAAGGCAAAGAACACCACTTACTAGGATCACCCGCTACACATGTATAGCAACGAACATTAATCACATTGACGACAGGCAACCAATAACAGCCAGCATTAATCATTGTTGCCCATAGCAACGAGCAGTACTCGATTACGATTAGCCCCCAATTTGATCGCGTAACCCATGCAACAATTAGCACCCCATGTGATCGTGTAACCCATAGCACCGACTAGCACCCCACTTGAACGTGTAACCCATACCAACGATTAGAACCCCATTTGATCGCGTAACCCATGCAACGACTAGCACCCCATTTGATCGTGTAACCAATAGCAACGACTAGCACCCCACTTGATCGTGTAACCCATGGCAACAACTAGCACCAAATTTGATCGTGTAACCCATGGCAACAACTAGCACCCAATTTGATCGTGTAACCCATAGTAACGAATAGAAGGCCTACTCACCTAAAGTGACGCAAGAGAATCAAGGTGAATGAGAAAGTCGACGCTGTCGACACAGTTCTAGGACACGTAATGTCACTTTCCTCCACATTCCTCAGAGGATCCGAAAGTATCCCTAATCCACCAAGGTAATCGCTCCGCTGCTCATGGAAATATCCGTCAAGCACGATCAGGAAACATCTTTCAATGTGGAGAAGCCTGGTCGCTGAACACGTTTGAATCTGTATCCTTAGTTCCGCATTGTTGTATCCTCATATACGTGTATTCATCATCATCATCATCATCATTGTCATCATCATCATCATCTCAACTCCCGACGTTCACACTCTAAAATCATTAAAAAAAACAATTTCGTTAGAGAATTAATTGTGGACGATGTGTTGAATAGTTTTCCCCAACAACAACAATCGCGCTTATTAATTAATAATTCATCTACATAAAACAGATCAGCTCGCCCTGCACAAGTCTTTGAATGTACCGCGCTGCGAGCGATAATTGCCATCGATTTGCGCTGATACGGTGACAATAACCTTGATATTTTATTTACGCCCGTGCTGACACCGGAGTCAAATCGGTCCGTAAAATCAAGTCATGATGTGAAAAAGCAAGATTGGAAGACAGATGTGGTGGATTCTCGACTGACCTTGCCCTTGACCTGCTTTCTTTGTTTCGTGAAGATTGCGACGACTCGTCCAGATGAATTCGAAGCAATTAGGTGAAACCAAGCGAGAGAAAAGATATCTTTAAAAAGGTGTGCATCAAAGAAGAGAACTTTTAACAGAGAATCAAACTGAACATTGCAGTCATCATTCGTGCCGTTTTGTAATTGATAGAGGAGGCTGAGGCAGTAAATAATCCCAGGTTGCTAATGCACTTCACGGGGCTGACTTGAGGAGCAATCTATTGTTCCGATTAGTTGTCTCCACACTTATCATTTACTATATATATATATATATATATATATATATATATATATATATACCCTGTAGAGAAACCAATCAGAGAAACTATTATTATATCTACCAAATATTTCAAATTCAAAAGTTGTGAGGCTCAAAAGTTGCAAACAATGTATAGTTAAGGAATAAATTACGACGACTTTAGTTTCTAACTTTTCGTACTTTTAATCCCCAACGTTTATATTTTTGTTGTCCTAACTGCTCATGTTGTTAAGTAATTCATCGTTATTCAATTGATTCATCTTCGCTTGTAGTTGCTGTCATCTAGTTGGCAAATAAAGTCGACATAATCTGCACAGCCTGCTTAGGTGACATAATTCTTTCTTATATCAAATCGCTAACATTCAATCTACGTTATCTTTTCGCGTTTCTAGTTTTCAATTAAATCTGCAAGCTCAATGTCACTATTATTTTCCCAGCTATGATTTAGTTTTTAACCGCAAGTCGATTTTAGCATTGAGAGATTTAGAAGGAATCCAGGCATGCTACGCGAAGCTTCGCCAGCATCCAGTCTATGAGCAACTGGGCATATTACTTTTTACTAGTCATCAAATCCGTGCGCTATAGATCAAGGCTCTAGAATAAGACACACAACATGTCCAATAAACATATGAGCTAAATCTAGGCACTAAGCTAGACATGAAAGCTATAGGCATCGAATCAAGGCACCTAAATCTGAGCACTCAACGTAGGTAGTGCACTGGAGTTCTCCTAGGCACTCAATCGAGACTCCAAACATATCGTCGCTTCTTGAGAATAATTGAGAGCGAAGCATTACGTCATACGAAACAGATTACGGCGTTACTGCTAAACGCATCTGAAAAAAAAGTTGTTAACGTTTCATAAATAGAAATAATGTGTGAAATTTATCTCATACTGAAGTCTAACCATTCTTACCTGGATAAGATCTTGGATAAATCAGATTAACTCACCTGAATCACAACAAGTCTAGAGTCCTTTCTGAAATGGCAAAAATCTTAATCGACTTCCAAGTACACCGTACAGTATAACGTCAATAAGTATTCAATGCGATGTCGAGTCCATATTCTACTCAAGTTGTTTCTCAACTTATCTCATCTTATTTTATAATATTCTCTTCGTGCCTGACGTATCCTATGATTCCTATCTAGGAATTACGTATTTCACTTAACGAGCACGGAACGGATTGATATTCAATCTCGTATCAAAGACAGAACACCGCGCGACAGAGAACCTCTCTCCACCGATCGTGATTCGGACAAACCGGATTATCCGGAGCGACGGACTCGGCAACGGATCGTCATCTTACAGAGAGCGATGCGGCGTCCAACACGCGATCAAGCGTCCTGCGCAGCATTGGTTCCTTGGACGCCGCTCTTTTCCAGTGGACCAGCAGCGGCGGTAGCGGCCAAGTCCATTCCGCCTATTACGTATTTCAGAGAGTACTTATATCACCGCTGTCGACTCGCTACACCAGTTTCCTTATCCTCTTAGACATCGACATTTGGATCTGTGGTGGTGGTACAGCATTGGGCGTCTAACTAAATTCTAAATGTGCATCACGAGCAGTAGCAGAGAGAGACAGAGAGAGAGAGAGAGACAGAGAGAGAGAGAGAGACAGAGAGAGAGAGAGAGAGAATGAGAAAGGTTGTCGATACCGCTTTGATTCAATGAAGCAGCAGCAAAATGAGTCATTTAATTTATTAATTGATCGCTAATAAACATGGAGCTCAGGTGTCAAGCTATTGTATTTCCACTAATGGCTAGTTGTGCGCCATTAGAGCAAGCAATAATGCAACTCTCTGTATTTGTGTCATCGCTAAATCAATACGCGCAACACGGAGCGGCGTTTGCTTGCAGCCTAGTGCTTTAGTGCTGCTAGAAAAGTGTTATACATTTCAGCTCAGATTTTTGTTGCTTTGTAATTTGAATGTTTTTAATTTATTTATTATATCCGACAATTAGTAGTTGGGAGTTTTCTTGCATTGAATTAGATGTAGGTTTTCATTAGAACATGGGGCAAGCTGAGGAAAGAAATTCCATTTCTAATTATACAAAGTTATAAAAGTAGTGAATTCATTGGAGGTGAAATTATTCAAAATGAATACAGGAATAATAAAAAGTAGCAATAGAAATTATATAGAATACAATTAAGAAGCGATAGAAAAAATATAGACTACATCAAAGAAGTAATAGAAATTGCAAAACAGGTAGCAAAATAGATATACAGCTATCGCTGCGGATATCGGTAAAGCTGTCAAGGTAAATTAAGTTAAGACTAAAGGAACGGACGCCGAGCTACGTTGACAGAGAAAACGATAAAGGAATAATCTGATTGTCTCGAGTGAATGAACTGAAAGCCTCGGATTGAACTGCACAGTAACTGTATATTGTGTAGCTGTATACTGTGCAGCTGTACATTGTGCAGCTGTATGTCATCATTACGCAAGACTGATTCGGCGGCAGCGAGAAAAACCAGAAACAGATTAAAACAAATAAAAGCCAATATTTCTACAGAAAATGTAAGGCTAGTATATATTAAATACGGAACTGATGCACAGTTCTGAAATTAATTAAATGCGTGAGCAATTTGTGTGACATCATCATCGTCATCATCATCATCATCATCATCATCATCATCATCATCATCATCATCATCATCATCATCATCATCGTCATCGTCATCGTCATCGTCATCATCGTCATCATCATCATCATTATCATCGTCGTCATCATCATCATTATCGTCGTCGTCATCGTCGTCGTTATTGTCATCGTCATCGTCGTCATCTGCATCATGATCATCATCTTTGTCATCATCATCATCAACATCATCATTATCGTCATCGTCATAATTATCATCGTCATCACCATCATCATCATCGGCGTCACTTCAGTCATGGTCTTCTGGTTTTCCTCTGCCCCGTAGTAAAAACTTACTTTTTAATTACTACATTCATTGACCTGAGAGATCTTTAATTTGACTTTAGACTAGGCTATTTTGCCTTTGAGGAAATGATTTGGGCCAGTGTTCCACTACATGTATATTCAAAATGGTTTGCGTTTGTGTATTATAACAATTTAATAACTGACAAAATTGCCAACTTTTGTACTGTACAATCTGTACCCCTAGGTTACTGGTACCGGGTTAGGGATTTGTATCATGAATTCAACTTTTTGGACGTTATTAAAGAATATAAGCATATGAAGAAATAAGTTTTAAATTATATGATGTGGTAGCATAACAGTACATTTAGTGACACTAATGAAGGATTTGATAATATAGTGCGAGAAGGTCATGTATGCTTACAAATATATCTGAATGTACAAGTAGTACACCTACATGCAGTACACATTGTGTACTTGTCAGTACGCTTACTTTTTGCTTAAGCAATTCAGCCTAAGGCTGTTGGAATAAATGCAATTTCGTTGTAGTTATTCGCAAGGAAATGAATGCTTTTTCATGTTTGAAAATTTCGTCTTGAGCTCAATAGCGCTTCGGGTCATATCTACGTAGCTTCACAATTTGCACACAATAAATCAATTCTATCAATCAGTTTTCTCTCGAGTTTGAGCAGTTTGACCTTTTCAGACATGGTCGGGGGGTTCGATCTAGAACAGGACTAACAAACGATCTTTTTTACACCTTTTTACAAAACTGTTTATTTCAAACATGAGGACTAACAAACGATCTTTTTTACACTTTTTTACAAAACTGTTTATTAGCTAATTTCTAATTAAGAGTTGTCAGAAAATGGTGATGATCCTGTATACTACGGATTGACACGACATAATGAGTATGGCGTTTTAAAAGCCTTCATTCTGTGAAATGTTTTTTTTCTTCAAAAATTTGACTTTTGTAACTTCTACCACGATATTATGGGTGATGTGTGATCAGTATACCCGTGGTCCAGATAGGAACATTTGTGTCTGGTGTGTAATCATAGCAGCGTCGATGCTAACGACAGAAACGCATTGATAACTCATGAATAATTTAGTTGGCGAGTGATGACGTAGACGACTGGCGGAACTGAGCATGCTCCAGTCAACCGGTCAGTGACTGATGACCAGATTCCTCGATGATTGATGATGTTTTGATGCTAGAGTTGACTGACTGGAGATGATGACGAAGGCAACTCTGACAATGACGATGATGATGCCAACAATGTTGCCAACTATTGAGTTCATAGGAGGTCGGATGTTACCAATATGGTGCAAATTGATCAATCATTTCTTTTTTTATCTGAGCAAAGAAAAAGTAAACTGTCTTTGCTGGTGAGTCGGTAGAAGTTTCAGAAATTCTAAGTCTGACTAGTGAATCAAGTTCTTGCTGAAGTTGACAGTTGTACAGATAATAATGACGTTCGTCAGGTGATGATGACGATGAAGAAGAAGACACTTGATGTTTCGATGACGATGATCATTATTATCTGCCATCTGGTGGCGTGTTTAATACGATAATAATGCTTAAGAAAATAAAGATTATTATTTTTTCAGCTGATCTGCTAAAGTATGGCTAAAGTTTTTACTGTGAAAGATTATGTAAGTTAGTGACGCAGTTTTCTCGATATCAGCTAAAGAGATTCCACCTGTTTAGTGTATTGTGCATCATAATGTCACATTCGTATTGTGTTGGAACTAGTTAGTGTATGTATGACGTATTAAGTATTTACTTGTGTTTTGTTATTTTATGATATTTCTCATCAAAGTTTAGCTTTAAATTTTTAGTCTGTTTTTTATATAATTATCATATAATATTAAAAGCTATTTGTTTATGCTTGTTACATTTATCATCTTTCTAAACATAATATCGCAGTATGCGGCAGACACTTTTAAACAAAAATAGGCTAAATTCTTTATGATTTGTACATTTAAAGCACCCCTTCTAAACAGAATTAGATTGAAATATAATAAATTAGAAATTCAATAATTTCAAAACTTAGAATGAAATTGATTGATTCGTAGAAATTATTGAATAAAAAATGTGTTAAAATTTTTACATGCATTTAGATATCATTTAGAGCCTCCGTGCAATTATTTCACGTAGTTTTTTCATATGCAGTAGTGTATTCGTCGTATTTATTCAAACTCATGTAAATTGTTCTTATTCAATGATGATAGTGCTTTGTCCGAAGACAGATCCTGGCGATGGCTATTTGTCTTACGTATTACTACGCACTACTTAACCACCGACCGACTAGGCCAGATGAGCACGGGTTGGTGGCCAAAGGTCCTTCCCGTACAGGCAATGGGACGTGAACAACTTGCCCAAGTTTGTTACCAGACAACACTCCCGGCGCGGATTCGAACCCGCAACCTCTGGATTACGAGTCGAGCACGCTACCAATGAGCTATCTGGTCATCCCTATTCCTTATTCAATAGACAATAGGAAAACATGTACTGGAAAGCATTTTGCTCAAAATATATTTATTGAAGAACATTCATACAGAAAACAATCTTACACTGGAATAATATTTTGTTGGAAATTTCCCGGTCAAGATTTTTCTGGAAACATTTGACCTTCCTGTAGTTGATTTATTTCAGCAATTTGTATTTCTACAACACTCCAAACAATGTAAAATATTTGTTAGTTTTTCTAATCATAACATATAAACTAGAATGTTTGAAGCGATCGGCTTGGAGGCAGTATATATATGATGTGATAAATCGTTAGGAACGGCTGCTTTCAACTTTGTTCTCTACTGTAGGCCATGTTTGCCAGTTTCATCCCGGAGATAATGGATATCCTGGGAACTCATAGCAAGTACGGTGGTTCATACAAGAAAGAACATGGCAAGAGGTAATGTGGTGTACGCCGGTTGACGTCATGTCTAATAAGTGTACGGTGTTTCGTGTACGACAGCATCTATTGTGTACGTGTCTTCTTGCCGTTGTTGTTGTTGTTGTTGCTGTTGTACAACTAGCGTGTTATGTTGGCAGGCCATGTTCGCCAGCTTCATACCGGAAATCACTGACATTCTCGGCAGTCGCAGCAAATATGGTGGCTCGTTCAAAAAAGAGCGCGGAAAGAGGTAACGTTTTTCTCCGGTCTGCTGAGCATGAATACCTTTTTCATTTTGCACGAATTTCCTCTCTTCAACCTCTCTCTCTAGCAAAACGAGGTAACTGCAAGCGTAGGTACCGTAGCTACGTATAGACTTGGTGATTAGCCCTCGTAGTAGATAGCCTACCATAGAACTAGCCCTGGTAGCATATTGGTGATTAGACCTTGTAGCATTATATTTCCTTTTATAGCTTAGCCTTGTGGTACATCTTGATTGGTTTAGTTTATTATGCGCACTAAACTAAAACTATTGTGTGAATTCTATTCCGTTTTATGTTAAAATCTATAATACATGAATAACTAATGGCTAATTGTTAACTGAAAAATTCTTGAATTAAAATGTGGGAAAAATTAGAGTGTAATATGTAATCTAGCTGAACCTGGCAATGAAATTATAGAAGCAATATTAAGGGCCTTCAGGGCTAGCATCATTTGATCAAGTTAGACTTATGTCGGCAAAAGCAATACTGATTTATCCAGGACCGTAGCCAGGATGTTATTTGAGGTTTGACTTCCAAAACTTGTTACGACCTTTTTAAAGAGAAAATCATTTGAGCGGGTTTGGACCTTAAAAAACGACCCTTCTTTCAAAATTGTTTACAAAACCATAAATCCAAATTGAAAGAAAACAAAAATTGAGGAGGGGTTGAACCAGAAAATCCTCCTTTAAATACGGCTGTGTATGGTCCCATGTATTGCAAAAGTTATATGAAAAATGTAATTTCGCAATGTCTAACATGTTGTTTTCCAAATATTAATTCGATGTTGCAGTTCAAGATAATTTGACCTTTCCCTCAATTAATCCGTGTATGCTCAAATAGGATGCACTTTCGTTTATCACCATATTTTATTATGTATCGTGATAATACAGCATTCATGTCAGTCATAATTCACGTCATAAATTCTAATCGTTAACATTAAACTGTTAGCGATTAGAATGCAATCGCATTTCGTTGCTGTTTTCACCTTTGTC